>VWZT01006370.1:123097-133659 GCA_013397055.1 Pachycephala philippinensis
TTTTTTCCTGGAGCTGCAGAGATTCACAGACAAACAGAGCCATCAGATCAAGGAAAAATTCAAAGGACTGTGAATTAACTTAGCACTGAAGTACACACCATAGCAGAAAACTCTGTAGTTACTTGTCCTGGGACAAAATTACCCTGGGATGAAACTAGGGTTAAGTTTCCCAATTTACACCAATGAGTCACTTGTATGCTACTCTTCAGTTTAGATCTTCCCCCTGCCCCATTTCTCCCTTCCCTGCTCCAAAACTCCAGAAAAGAAAAAACAGGTTTTATTTCAGTAATGACTGATTCCTGAGTGAATACAAATGTGTCCTCTCTGCTGACAGATCCTTGGTAGTGAAGAGTCATTTTAGTTATTTCTCATAGTCCTGAGAAGCTTATGCAATTTAACTTCATTTGTGCACACAGACAACTGCATTAGATAGGTCATAACTAAGAGCGTGACATGACCTCAGCCTTGAGCTTTGAGGGCATTATTTCACACTGAGTAACAAGCCATTAGGCTGCAAAACTTACTCACACAGCATGATGCAAATAATTTCAGCAATAATTGCATACAAACAGTGAATGGAAATGCACCAGGACATGCAAGATTCGGGAAGATACACTTATTGACATCCCTACTCTTGCACTTATTGAAGTTATCTCCCTTAGCAACAGGGAAGGATTTTGTAAACAAGTTTATCTAATGCCACCATGAGAACATCACCCAGAACAACAGAACAGAACAACATGTAATTGAAAGAAAAAACATTTCTTTAATGAAGAGCACCAAAAGAAATCACAGAATTATGTAACAAGTAATAGACCCAAAAGGGATAAGTTTTTGTCAGTTTGTGGCTTAAATCTCAAATTAAGTTTATATAGATCACTAATTTTGAGGAAATCAGAATTGCCAGATGGCATCACACTCACAGCCTACCTCTGACACTTCCTGCACATCAGCAGAACTAGACTGGATGGCACAAGTGAACCAAAGGAACCAGTTACAACATGACATTTTAGAAGTCTCCTCTTATCACACCCCAGACCTCCAAGTGTTCATGTTTACAGCTGGGGGATTCTCTCCAAGCCTCCTCAGAATCTTCTGCATTCCCAGTGTGGATACCACATGGCTCATTTGTCCTGGAAAACACCACTCTCTTCTCTTTCAAACCACACTCCAAACACTCTCCTCTTTCTCCCTGCCCCCTCTTTTTGTTTAATTAAACAATGCAAGGACAAATTGTCAATTCACATCAAGTCCATACATTACTCTGACATCCTCTTTCTTGGTTGTTTATTGATGAAACAAACACATACCAATCCTTATAATAACCATTAGGAGCATCAAATAAATTATCCCCACCATCTCTTTCCTAATAAGCTCCTTACTTTTCAGTGTTTGCTGCAAAGGGACACACTTGCTGTCAGTATTTTACCCAATTTTTAAGGATCACAGATATGTATATGCATTTTTAAAAATCATAAATGTTTGTTAGATTCTGTATATGGACTTAGGACTGGTTTCAAAAACCATTCCTTATAAAACAGCAATTCCCCCTGCACCATCCCAAAACCAGGTGCAACTTTTCCACTACATCTGATCCTGCTTAAGAATCTACATGGAAACACAAATGTCAGAAAACTGTAACGGAAACATGCATTAAGTGTGACTGGGAACATTTGTCTAACACATTACGTGACTCAGTGCAGTTATTCTTCATACAAAGTGAAAATGACAAACTGACACATAATTTTCAGAACTGCTTTTTTTTTATAAATGGGTATAATTCCATTTTGAATCCATTTTTCATCTGATATCATTTGTGTATTTACCCTTTTAATAACCCTCCCAAATGAACTGTAATTCCTATGTGTTGATTGCCTCAAAGGTCTATTTGAAGGCAGGGGTATTAACTGCGTTTGAAGCTTCCTGTATTCTTATTCCGTACCCCAAATCTAATCCTGGGAACTCCTATTGTCAGCAATAAACACCTACAGAGGATTTATTTTGCTTTTAAATCCCAAGCCCCAGACAACATAGAAAAATACATCAAAGTCTAATTTTGTGTCGTTTTTCTTTTTCCACCTTATCCTTTGAGGCAGAAATACTGAAGAGCCTGTAGCCCCAGAGAGAGGAGCCTGCTGGCCTGCTCCACTGAAACCCATGGCATTCCTCCTGGGGTGGAGACAGGCTTACCCGGGAGGAAGGAGGGAGCACATCTGCCATCACCCTGCCCCAAGGCTGGCTGTGCTCGGAAGTGGGTGGGGAAGCAGATTTACTTTGTGACAGCCACTATCCCTACTGCCATGAAGGGTTTATCTGGCGTTGTTTTCACTTATAAAGCAGCAGAACAACCTACATGTCACCAGCAAGCTGGCTGGAAAACTCTCGTGTGGGGAACAGGCAAAGGGACAAGGCTGCTTTTCCCCTGCTAGGCAAGGTTATCCCAATGCCTGGCCACCATCCCCAGCCACCATCACCAGCCACTGGCCTGCACAGCACCCCACAGCAAGGTTTCTCATCTGATAGCCAGCCTGTGGCAGAAGGCAAAAATGACCTCATTTTTAAAAACACAGAGAGGGAAAAGCTTTCTTCTGGCTTCCTAGAAATCCTCAGACAAAAGAACAAGCACAGCTCCTGAAAAAGCATAGTTTTTAAATCACTCTGCCAAGAAATTGCTGTACAAAATAAAAAGGAGCAAAAGATTTTCATTTTTTTCACTTCTTGATGTGGGGCCTAAACTCGGCTGTCCCGAAGTAAGAAGCTGGATCTTGGCACAGTTTCCTAGCTGAAGTATCACCTCTTTCTCCAGGTATGTTTTTAAACAGATTTGTATTATGCACAGATATTATATATAATAATACACAAGCCATATGGACATAACTGCCTGACCTTTTTAATTACATGTTGCTGCGCCACCAGTTCCAAGAGAGACAACTCTCATGCTGCCATTTACCCCAAATAACTGCTATTTACCAGGAAAAAAAAAAAAAGGAAGAAAAATGCGTCACTGAAACCTCAGGGAGTTCAATCATAAAGTTGTAATTTTGGGGCATAAAAAGCAATTAGATATACTCCTTCTCCTCAGTTAAAAAACAAAAACACACCAAGAAAAAGACGGTTAGAGAGTTCAACAGTTAAGTCAGTCTCGTTCATCTCACAGAAAGTTACCTTGTAAACATTTCACGCTGGATACTGTTTAGGGAGACAGTGAGATACTACGTAACACAAGAGTACTTTTTACAACTAAAAGCACCGTGGCATGTTTCAAAGAGCTTCAAAAGTTCATCATGAGAAACAAATCCTTTGTCAACAGCTGGAAGCAAATACAAGTACAAAAAACATACTACGCAACCTTTTATTGGAAGCCAGGGGTGCTTTTCTTTTTTTTTTTTTAAAAAAAAGCTCAAAAATACAACTAGCATATTGCACTGAACAATACTTACAAAGCTAACATTATTTGTTTTTCCTAAAGCAAACAAGCCAGAGAATTCAGAAAAGAACCAATGTAAAAGCCTAATCAAGAACTGATAAAGGGGGAATTGAAAATATTTTATTGCAGTTACGAGATGGCAGAATCCTCCGTCCATCCTTAAAAAAACAAAACTAAACCAAAACCAAAAACATAGTACTCCTTTAGAACTAGTTGTTTGTACATATAAGGAGATGAATTCACATTAGAGTCCCTAAAACAGCAGCATATTACACTGTACTACAATATTCACCTGCACACAACACTTACCTGCCTTGACAAGATTATCCCTTTCTGTGTGATCTTTCTGCCTGCCTTGCTCAAGTAATTTGCAAGACATAAGGTTTGTCCCTCCTAGTGAAATACTGCAATGAAATTGCAACAGTTGAACTTGCTTCTATTGCCAATAAAATGATTACTCACTGAAGCACAGAAAACATTAAGGTAATTTTGAAAACAATTCTTGAGAAGTCTGTCACTGCAACACTGCAAAAGTGGGGATGAAAAAATAAGGAGGTGAATCTTAGCTCTACGTCAAAACAAAATTTGCACCTCATCAGTTGTAATCCCCTTCTTGATTTAGGAAAATATTTCACCCAATATAGTTCAGTGGCATCTACTTTTAAACTAGAAAAAGGTGAGAGCAGGGCTAAAGAAGTATAAGACACCCAATCCAGAGTCATCTATAACCCATAAGTTTATCCTCTTCCTTAAAATTACTACATTTTTAATCCCTGATGTTCCTTTCACTTTTTTGCTAAAACTTCCATTAAAGCCATGAGCAAAATTTAATGGGGAATAAATGTTTTCTAAATGTCTGCAGAAGACTGCATTTGATTCTAATAATGTGACCCAAAAGTTGGGTGAAAAAAGACAAAAATAAAACATGCCTCAGAAGTGACCAAACTATCATTCCAAGATTTTTAAAACTTAAAGAGGGAGAGAAAAGGACACTAGAAACAGTTCTGTTTGTCACTTTCTTCTCTCTCTAAATAAGGGACTTGAATACCAAGAACTACCTCTCAGCTGAGAGTTACCTGTTCTGCCAAAGGTTTCCAGAATTGATGCTCATTTTGACAGTCAAAGTCTATACTTTTTTAAGCTAAACTGTCCAATAAAATATTCTTTTCTCAATTTATCTAACTGACATTTCACACAGCTGCTTTGGGCTGATGATTGACTAAAAGGGATGCAAAAGCTCATCTGAGTATAACTGGAAATTCAATTCATGTTTTTTCATTATTTCCTCTTCTTAGTACATATGTTACTTATGCTTAATGTTCAGGGCTGCAAGACTCCGTGCACACATGGAGGAACAGCCGCTATGCAGCATTAAGAAAGTGGGAGACACTGATTTCTTTTCCTGCTTCCTCTCCCTGCTCCCTGTTAGTTTCTCATTGAACTGTAATCCCCTGTCATTAGCTGCACTAAATCTCATTAACAGACTTATCAAAACACAGAAGCATAGTGAAAGGGTATCTATAAGCTGCTATACATCCAATTGAGAACTATCTTCAATATCACAAAAAGTCAGAATTTGATTGTTCCTTCATTTCTCAGCTAGTGTGTACTCAAGAGTTATTATTTAACAGCTGTTAGGAAAAATTTTTCACACCATTTAACATATTTAGAATATCTGCCTTATTTCATATGTCCAGTAGTTCACCTGCACTTCAAGAGGAACAAGACAATTTCTGTTAATTAGGTCTCCAATTTTCCTATCTACACCAAGGGAAAAAAAGCATTCAAGGGGTCCAGGTACCATCTGACCACCCAAGCTCAGAAATGTTTAAATTAATAGTTGGGTAAACTACATAAAAATTAAAATAACTAGCGGAAGATAATCTTACTATGCATATATTAGACTTCTTAATCTGTTTTATATGCTGATGCCTACTCTTACCCTCTACAACCATCCTCTGGTAGTTAATTCAGAGCATGCACCACAGGTCAAGCACTAAGAGTGCTGCAGCTTTGGCAGCAAAGTCAACACCAGCTGCTGATGTCCTGTCAAAGATGACAAATACTTGTATGATGAGTTCCATGCTCAAGTGATCCTTACACCCCAACAGCAAGCTCAGGACATAGATACAGCCCTACAGTCATACCCAAGATCATATCAGCATCCTCAGCTGGCACACAAGACAACGCAACTTCCTTCTATAATCAACAAAAACACGGTTTAGTCATGCTTTCAGCTTCATGGTTTAGGGTTTACTAACCCACGTTTGAGAGGATCAAAAGTCAAACTGCTGTTTTCTGATCAGAGCACAGCAGAAGGGGAGGGTTAGACTTCCTTCCAGAAGGAAAGTGTTCTGCCTAAACACCAATTTCTGTGAGGTCTTCAGCAACTTATTGAGTAGCACAAGCAAAATCAAGTTCAGAATACAAAAGATGCCACATAATGTTACTTGATTATACTCATCTGTCTTGAGTTAACTTAACTTGACCCAGCTCCATGGGGACAGCACTTAAGGATGTCAGACAAGCTCATCTTGGTTTTCGGGTTTTTTTTCCTGTAAATCAACCAGCTCCTTAAATTTGCTCACTATGCTGATGAAAGATCACAAAAAAAGTTTTAACGCAAACAGGTGTTTTCCAGAAAAAGGGCCTTGGTCAGGCACTGCAGCTTTTACCAAATTACAACTGTTCTGCTGAATATAACATTTCTTAACACCATTACATATCTTAGCACATTTAAGTATTGCTCAAGACAGAAGATGCACCTATGTGATTCGTGCCAAAGAGCAACTGCCAAACAAAACCACAGGAAAATATTCCACTTCTGTACCTATGCTGTCTGAGCCTCTAGTTTAAGCATCAATAACTAGTTTAACTATCTGGCACTTTTTTAGTCACTGTCTACAGCTGAAAAGATTAGAAAGTAAGATAATGATATGTGTAGCCTTGTCTGAATCCTATCAGTGCCCCTTACGTCCTGGGGAGATCAAGTCCATTTCTCATTTTTAAACTCCTTGTTTTTAAATAACTAAATGCACTATCAATGGGAATAGTTAAATAACCATAGGATTTTCAGTTATACTTACATCAAAATTAAGGTTTCCTCATTTGCTTTCAAAAATCATCTTACAAACTCTAAGAGGAACAGGGAAGTATATTAGATACAGAAAAATCAGAACCAATTTATCCCAAAAAGTGTTTAGTCTACACAAGGTATTTTTGATGGAATTTTACCTTTTATCCTATAAATGTATTTCTCTCTAAGTAGGACATATTACAATCACAGAACAGTTAGGGTTGGAAGGGACCTCTGGAGATCATCCCTGCCAAGGCAGGGTCACCTGGAGCAGGTGACACAGGAACACACCCAGGTGGGGCTGGAATGGAGTCTCCCAGAGAGGGAGGCTCCACAACCTCCCCGGACAGCCGGTTCCAGGGTTCTGCCACCCTCAGTATAAAGAAGTTTTTCCTCATGTTAAGGTGAAACTTCGTGCGTTTTTAGCTTACGGCCATTGGTCCTCATCCTGTCACTGAGCACCACTGAAAAGAGTCTGGCACCAACCTCTTGGCACCAGCCTTCGAGATATTTATATGCACTGATGAGATTCCCTCAGAATACTGGGAATTATTATACTACATCAGTAGACTTTCTACAAACTGGTTCCATAAACCAACCATCAATGCTAAGATTCTGATTTAAAGCACATCCAGTTGTCGTACTGAGTCCTAGCCTACCCCAGACAAAAGCATAGTCGTTCTAGGAGAGAATTTAAGACTTATTCCCATTCCCTCAAGCTTCTCTTCCTTGCTTTACCAAGGACAGCTGTGTTTAAATATCTGGTGGTTTCATAGCATAATGGCAGTAAAAACCCTCTGTGCTGCCACCACAAAGCATCAGCTATTTTAACTGGCACGTGCACAGCAGAGCTGCAACGCAGCAGAAAACCACAAAGCCAAGGTTTACTATCATGTTTTAAAGGACAGATGGGGAGAAAGGGGCTTTCCAATTGCATTTTTTAAAAATAAGGGAACAGAAAAATCACAGCAAGTTAGAGTAAGCACATAAACATTAGCAAAGTTGAAGGCGACAGAACAAGGGAAGAAAGAAAAACATACAAGAAGATAGCAGAAGCTGTGAAATTTAGCAGTTCTCTATCTCTCTGTCCAAACAAGTTCTTTCATGTACTTGTGAAACCATACCATAGGCTGTGGAGAGCTGTGCAGGATTTAGCCCCAGCTCCCTTTTCCTTCTCTGCTAAACCCACATTTCGGACCCCCAACCAGCACCAAAAGTTACCTGTACTTTCCTCAGAGATCTGCTGCTGGAAATGACCAGTCTACTCCCTCAAACAAACTGTTCTGAACACCAGCTCCAGGGAACTGACAGCAGGTGCCAATGGCTGTCAGAACGTTAACAAAAACCACATGAACAAGGCTTGAGAACAGAACTCCTGAGAGGGGAAACAGACATTCATGGCATTAAGGCACACACTCAAGGAAATCTGATTATTCCACCTGCAGGACAGGGTTGGTTGGAGGGTTTTTACTTTTTTTAGCCTCAAAATGAGTATAAGCTAATTTTAATACCATGTACAACTGTTTCAAACTAAAAATTGAAGTCCCTGTGAAACGTATGTTTATGTACTAGCTTCAAAGTGCTACTTTTCACCCTTCCTAAGAACTGAAATCATATTTGACTGCAATTTCAGACTTTTTATCTCCATTCCCAGATGGTAACCTGGGTTTGCCCCAACACTTGCATGCAAAACCTAATAGAGAGTGAAGTTACAATTTTCCATATATACATGTAGAAGTATGCGTTGCAGAAAAGCAGTTTCCTATTGAAATCACTTTCCCATCTTTTCATCTGGTGCAGCCCCTTGAAATACCACCAGCATAAAATACAGCTTTGGAAAAGGCAGCTCTCTCACTTAAGCATAGAATTACAGGGAGCACCAGCCAACTCTCCAGCCAGTGCACTCAGCTAAAGTTCATTGTCTTAAGTACATCAACTTTTTGTTTGCTCGAAGACGGCGACTGTAATGTCAAGGTCACTTTTAGGTCTTTGAAGGGAGTGTCAGCCTTCAGCCTGCAACTGATCAGGCACTACAAACAGGCGGAATTTTACTTTAAGTGCTTCTCTAAGATGTACCTCTCTTTTACACAAGCGGAAAAGAGTCAAGAATTATGTGTAAGATTTAAACTCACGACCTTATGGCCTACAATGCATGGAGATGTTAAACCAAATCACACAAACATAAGCTTATGTTGCCCTATGTTAGCTGTATTATCACCCTGATACTCTGCCTACTCAAAAAGCAGACTCCCCTCTCAAGTGAAAATTAAGGAATTACCTCTTTAGGACAGGGAATCACTTGACCAGTGCTGTAGTCAGGGTTTTCCCCTCAAAGGTTCTGGTGTGTAATTCCATTATGGAAGTGGAGCTATAAATACACTGAAGGGGCAGTTACACGGAAAAAAGTTGGCACATTTAGAGACTGATTTATGAGATCAGTTTAGGAGGGCAAACTCTGTCCATTTACAGACAGCAACCTTCACGGGATTTAGAGTTTGAGTGGAAAATTTATTCAAAGTTTTTAAAAACATCAATACTGCTCTTAATTTCTACACATTGGTAAAGAGGCATCCTGTGAATATACACATAGACATAGAGAATCAGCCAAAAATACAGTCCATGTCCAATTCGGCAGGGAAGCAGAACCCTGCTATGACCCATCAGGATGTTCTCTTTGCAAATCTGAGCCTGCGTCCTTCACACTAACAGGATTTTTGCCACTGGGAACCAGGGAATGGACTACCCCAAATACTGCTTTTTAATTTAAATAGAGTCTCGTTTCACAAATTTCCTGGCATTTAAAAAAACCGCCCAAAACAGTTCTTCGAGAAGTAGCTGCTAATCCCTAACAGACGAAAATAACATGGTCACGTTAAGATCTATATTCACAGATTCTGAAATAAATCTGAAGGCTTAGCTGCTTAAAAAGGAAAAGAAAAGAAAAACAAACCAAAAACACCAGGGAAAAAAATAGAAGAAGAAGAAAAAGGAGAAAAAAAAAAAAGGCCCAACATTTTGTCCCAATTACACAGATGCCGCGAAACAAGCCGGGTGCCAATGGGAAAGGGCTCAGCCAGCAGCGATGACTCCTGGCATCACCCATCCCTCCTACGTGACCTGACAGCCTCCCCGGCGGCCCCGCAGCTCCGCTGTGCCCTGTCACGGAATCTGCGCGCTCAGCAAACGCGCTCCATTTTCCTGCCAGCAGCGCGGTGTCCGCTCCGCCGCAGCCCCTGCGAGCGCAGCCACTGCCGAGCAACAGCGGGAACAACTTCGGGAAAGACATAGGCACTTCTCTCACAACTCTCTCCTCCTTTTTCCCGGTGCAGAGAGCAAGGGCAGAGCTCCCCCCGCCCCAGCGGGAGCGCTCCCGGGGCATCCCCGGCTCCCGCGGTCTCCGGGCCAGCAGCCCCGCGTGCGATCCCGCCGGGAGCGGCGCGGAACCGGGGAACCCCCCGCCCTCCCTGGGATCGGGCACCAGCCCCGGGACGGCAAGTGTTTACGTTTAAAAATACATATATACCGAGCCCGGACTCAGAGGGAAGAGGGGAAAACTCCGCCCCCTCCCTCTCCCGACTCCCTTGGAAAGGCGATAAAAGCTGGGCTGAAACATCTGACCGCTCGGCGCCCCTTTTTTAAGGAGAAAAACTAAATTAAAAAGAAAAAGAAAAAAGAAAGGACGTAGGAATAAAAGAAAAGGGAAGATAAAGGCTGGGGAAGCGGCACGGGACGTGCCGGGCAGAAGTCCCGGCTGGAACGGGGAGGCGGCCGGGAGGGCGGCTCGCCCGGGCCCGGCCCGGAGGGACCGCGCGGGGAGGCCGGGGCGGGCCGGGCCGGGCCGGCGGGAGCGGGAGGCGAGCGCGGAGCTTCCGCGGGAGAGAAGAGGGGCAGGGAGGAAGAGAGGGAGTAAGGGGGAGCGCGGCCCGCGAGTGGGAAAGGGCACTCACGTAGCGTTTCAACTTCTTCTCCGGCGGGGACTTTCGGAGCCAGCCCGAGCAGACCACCTCCCCGCCGCTCATGGCTGCGCCGCTGCCCGCCGGGGCGCTCCCTCCGCCTCCT
>VWZT01006373.1:0-38847 GCA_013397055.1 Pachycephala philippinensis
TAGTAAACCGTACATATAGTTATGTATTGAGAGAAATTCGTTCTCCATTCTATGTGATGAGGCTACAAAATCACGGAAAATAATGTGAATTTGGAGTTTTATTTCTTCAAGAGAATGGCCGGATCTTAGAATACACGTAAAAGAGTGAGATTTAAAACAAGATATGGCTGTGTTGTCACCCACCTCTAACTAGAGTATTCTTCTTTCGTGTTTGAGAATAACCTCAGACTTCCCATTCCTTTTAATCAAAATATACTTCAATGTCTAAATGAGACAAAAAAAAATGCTCATATAGCCCTCTTCGGAAGTTATTCATACAATAAACGTTATTGATGAATTACTTCAGATAACAGGAGGTCAAAATATTTGTCATGCTGCTATTCAGTCCTATCCCAACCCTTCTTCCTGGCCAAATAACTTAGGACACGGAGGGATGTTTTTGCTATGCTGTAAACAAAGAAGGATATTTCTGTATTTTACATGACAACATGAAATGATCCAGTGTCAGGGAATCTTCTTGTCAATGCAATGGCCAATATCAATGCAATCTTGTCATATGCAATGACAGAGTCAAAGGATCCATGAGTGTTGTTACCATGCTGGAAGTTGGCATTTGACAGCAACTGAATGACCTGCAGTGCAGGGACTTATTTAGACACGTCATCAGACTTCTGAGCTGGTACTAAACTGCTTTTTTCCCCTTTGTGCAACTGTCGAATATAGGCAGTCTCTCGTTCTTCTATTTTTGCATGGCTGGCGTTCGAGAGATGCATTGGAGAGAAGTTTTCTGGGAAAAAAAAAAAGAAAGATTATCCAGGCAGACATCTGAACTCCTGCCTGCTGTGGAAATAGGCTCTGTGCTGTGGCTCAAATTAGGGGTAACAGCCAGCACATGATTTTTATTACTTGGCTGCCTTGGCTTAATACTTTGTTTTGCCTGAAGAGAGTTGGTGATTGAAGATACACTGCACTTTTGGAACCACAAAATAAACATAAGATGCATCATCCTGTGGGAAACCTTATGTTTCTCAGAATCTGGCAGGAATCAATTTGTGCCATTTGATATTTTATGCCAAAGCTCATATCAAACAATTTTAGTTCATTAAACATGGACCTTGAACTAACTCTCCAAATTGTTCAGGTCCTTGTGAGCTCTGAACATGTATCTTCCTTAGTCATGGGAGGAGAGCTCCATCTGGTTTAATTTCTGTCTTCTTTTGGAGCCTGCATTAAAACACAGGTTTAGAGGGCTTTAAAGAGTCATAAAAGAGACAGATGTTGTAAGAGTAGAGGGTTGTTCTTTGGCCAGAAGGAGGATGACATTCATCTGATAGAGGCTCTAAATACTGTTTTATCTGTTTACGTAACAGGAATTTCAATTCTTCTTATACCTTGCAGTCTGGGTGCCCATCTCAGCCTCTCTTCTCTCACAGTCAGACTCTTCATGCTGGCAATGGGTTGGGTACAGATCCTGCAGGAAATGTTCCCAGCTTTTTCTTTTTCTCTCATTTTTTCTCTCTTTTCTTTTTTTAAACTGGATACCATAGTCATCAGAATCTAGGAGGGCTCTAGGGCTGTCAGCTTCATTGTTATGAAGTTAACCTCCTTATCTGTTACCTCCTTTACCCTGCCTACTATGCCTTGGGAATTCAAAGCAGTAGTAAACATGTTCATTTGTCACTATTGTTAGTTAGTCAGTAAGTACTTCACCATTTCTTAAACCTGAGCTTTGAGGAAGCCTGTAAAAGCACAGAGATTTACTGGATGTGTTCAAATGTGCAAATAAATGAAAAAAACAACATTACAATTACGAGAATTTCATATTTGAAGATGTAAAGGGATATAATGGTGTGGCAAATGAAAATTTTCTTTTGGGCTAAATCCACCACATATGCAGCTTGATATAATTATAAAAAAGACAATTGTAATTTGCTTTTCCATTCTTTCTAGTATCTTTTGACACGGACTTTTTCATTCATATTAAGATAGAAATCTTTAAAGATCTTTAACCTATAACCGTCTCTTACACTGTCTTTGGCTGTATGTGGGCTGGCATTTAAATGAAACAACCAAGGGAGTCTTAAATGCCATTATAAGCATGTTCATTCCAGCTGTTTGCAAGATTTTATAGGTCAAGCAGCCAAGGGGCTTGACTTCAGTGTTTTGGGATCAGTTACAGCTTCATTGGAGGGTTGAAATTCAATCTTAAATCACTGTGCTGTAACGAGTTGGTGCTACGGGGTTTTATTACAATAGCTGGCTTCTCCCCTATCATGGCTACCCATAGACTGTAACTGCATTTTTATGGTGTCTGTTTGGTACAGATGTAGCTGTCAGCCTTGGGTATATCACCCTGGCACCCGTAGTGTGCTGGGAACTGGGACTGTTTGATGCCACCTTTTATATCACTGCAGTCAGGTGACCCTGCAGAATAAATATTAACAAACTTTTCTTCTCATGCTGATGAGATTCTCAAATAATTTGCTATTGTCTTTCTGAGCCAGATCCTGCAGCCTTGATGCAGTTATGGCTTCTTCTGACTTTGTGTGGGCTTTGTCAGAGACAAAAGTGGAGGGTTAGGCTCGGTTTGGTGAAATATATAACAACATCATATCAAATCCATCACTCAAAATCTTCCTGAACATCACCATGTGGTTGCAAGGCTTTCGTAGTACACAAAATTAGGAAAACACTTTTCTGTTAAGAATTACCTTTGTTTTATGCCTGTCTGACAACATTAAATAGTGATACTAAATATATGTATATATTTGTTAAAATGTGGAGAAAAGAATATTTTCAGCACCTTCTAATTACATTTATAGATTTTAAAGATCTGGAATTTACCAGCTCTCCTTTTTATACTGTGGTCCAAATTCTCTTATGAGATCAACTTCTTTGCCATTCATTTAGTGGGGTCTTTTGATTCTGCAATGTCAGAGCATTGTATTGGCTTTCAAAAATCATTGAACATATACTGCTCTCTCCTTACCTGTCTTTTTTCTTAAGCATTTATCAAAAAACAACTGGTAGAGTATTGGGGAGCGAAACTTTTTTCTCCTCAGAAAAAAGAATTGTTGTTTTGTGAAAATATCATGTCTTCAGCAATATCATGTGCTATCACTGACATCACCCTCCACTGAACTCGCTCACCAAAGCAGTTACCAGAATGGTGGAAAGACCTTTACTTAGTTCTGAGTATTTTCCAGGTGAGCTGATCAGCTGAATAAGAATAGCATTCACTGTTGAAAAGCAGCATAGGTTCTCTTAAAAAGACAACATATTTCTTATCAAACCTGCCTTTCTTTTCTTTGTTTTTATCCTTTGGCCTTCTCTAATCTTGGCTATTGATCTTTTATCGAGCTCCTTCAGCACATATATTTCTTTTGCTTTATATTTTGTTTAAACTTACTCAAGTGACAGCCAATTACCTATCTGTCTGACCAAGACTGCAAAGGCACTTTTGATCATCTGGGTTTTTTTCTTCTCTGACAATTACTTGTCAGAAAGCTAAGTTTCTCTTTTGCTCCATTAAACTGAACTTACTATAAATATTTGTGATTTACTCAGAATCTTTCCTGACATTCAATAACCTCCATGACACTTAGTCTTATAAATGTATTTAGTGAGCTGTTATAAGGGATTACCATCTAAAAATCACCCAAAAGCAAGTATTTCACCTGGACAAGTGAATGCAGGTCATTATAAATCTAATGAGAGTTTCTTCTGTGGTCAGATGATTCCTTTAACTGTCACCAAAGCTATGAAGAAGTGATCTAAGTCAAAGTTAACATTTAATTGTGACACAGACTACACTCATCTTCTGTAATGAAGCCTCTATTGAAAGATGACAAGTTACAGATAAGGAGGCTGTAATATTTAGCTGAGGAATAGTAACTTGCTAAATAGCATTCTTCAGCTAAGAGTGATCATCTTACACCTCCCTTCCACTTCAGGTTTAAATGCTCTCCCCTGCATTATAAAACTGGCATTTCTCTTGTGTTAAATCTTATCGTCCTTTCTACTGAAGTCAAGTCTGTCAGTAAAATTCTGAAATCACAGCAGGAGTGTAAAATTTGTATAAAAAATGGTTTATGCGTTACCACCACTCTTTGATGCAACTTATTTATTTACTTAATTATTTATTTTAACCTTCTTTCATCACCTGTTAATTTTGTGTTGGAAATCCCAGATTTTAGCATGTGCTAAGTCAGTCTTCTGCTCTCCAATGCTGAGGTTTTATCCAGAGTAGCTTGGCAGCTTTTTGATGTCTTTTTCCCTTAAATTAGAAAGTGCACATTTTCCAAATGTGAACATTGAGCATTTGCCCCAAGGTTTTACAAAATGTTTTCTCAGTGGAACATCTGTCCAGGAAAAAGAAATACACACCTAAGAGCACTAAGGAATGTGAAGACAGACTTTAAGTTAAATGTGGCTAGTGCTAAGAGTGACCTTGATCCAAGGTCTTGTCTATGGCAGCCGAATGTGCAGGCTGCAGGGGGTTGTAGGAGGCTCCCACTGCTCCTCTCCTGCCTCGCCACTGCCCTCTTCCTTGTGTTGGTGTGTAGCTTTTTGGGAGTGCCCACCAATCTGGGCACGAGAGAAGAAAGAGAGAAGGGAAGGAAAGAAAGAAGAAGGAGAGAAAGAAGGGGGGAGAGGAGACGAGGGGATGCGATGGGAGGATAGGTTGTGAGGAGGTTGTGATTGCACTGCTGAGCTTAGCAAAGGCATCCTGGGGCTTCAGAACAGAGGGCACTTCAAGCTCCAGGTGGAGTTTCTTTGGAGGAGGCTTGGGAACCACTTCAGTTTTCAACAGCTGCATCTGCCAAACTGGACTAAACTGTAATTCAGCACAGCACATTGGAACCAGTGGTAATGGTAAAAAGAACAACAGTCCTCAGAGATTCATCATGTCCAGGAAACTCTTCCTGAAGCCACAGGTTACATTTATGACCAGAAGATGAAGCTGAGAATTGTGAAGAAAACATCTTTATCCTTAGGAGCAGCAGTTAGTATGGATGATGGGCTGTGCCCTGGAACTTCTCCTGTGATAATTATTAGCAGCATCAGCCATCTCTGAGTTTTATATGCATAATTCGAATGTTTCAGATAATTCCTGACTTGAATTTAGAAAATGAATGCTATGAACCGTAATTTTTTGATTCACCTTTTTTTGTATACTATTTTAATTTTTTGAAAGCTGAGTCTATTTGTAACAGCAACAGTGTCCACTTGAGAAATCACAATAATTTTTCTTTTTTTCCCCTAGCTTGTAAAATTGGTTTTAATTCAGTAAGTATTTCAAAGCTCTATAGTTTTACAGCCCTCTAGTTATTAAATATTTACTTCTATGATTTTTGTTAGATTTCTCAAATAGAAGTTTGTTAGATATAGTACTGATATTTTTCTGGTTCTTATAATTTGTAGGGATTGTTTTACATGACAGATTGAAGCAACTTTTTAATATCAAATGCAGAGTAGATTATACTTCCCAGTTTTGTAAATTTAGTAATTTATAGGCTATCAAATTTGCAGCTGTATCCTTAACCTTTTAGTTTTACATTTAGCCATTTTGTAGTCTTCTGTTTATATAAAGCCACTTTTAGGTCTTTTCTTGTATGAAATAATCTGTTACATATGAAAACTCTTCATCTTGATTCAGTGACTTCTCTTATGGATTTGGATCTATTTATTAATCTCAAACTAACATGTCATTTATAAAACTTTTCCATTAAAATATAAAACTGACTGTTTTCTGTGATGTTTCTGACAGAAGAGAAAATTGAGTTTTAACACGTATTTGAAAAGTTGACTTTGTAACTCTGCTGTGGTGTCTCATCACCCAGACAGCTTCTGATATATATTTTGAAGTATAATAGGACCTGAGAATTTAGAGGAGGGATTTAATCCACAGGGCACCCTGTTGAAGCCTTCTCTCAAAAATGTTTTTTGATTTCTCTATTGACTAGGAACATCTTGGTGATTTCTTTTTCCCTGATCCTATGCATTATTGCTGATTGCTGCCTTTTATTTTGCTACTCCTTTGCCTTAATCTACTTGTGAAACATTAATGCTACAGTTTCACTATTTTTTTCTGTTTAGGAGGTTCCAATTGTGCAGCACATCTGGTTGATCCCTCTAGGTGAAGAAGCTCAGAATTCAAACAGATTAGTTCACCTGAAGTTTTTGCTGCTCTTAATACAAAAGGATTGAGCATGGCTGGAAGAGAAAGTTCACCCTGAGTGACTTTATTGCAGCCCCACCTTGCAGCTTAGTACCTTCTCCTTGTGCTCTGCAGGAAGTGGGAAATGGGAAATGTCTGGAAGACTTAGTGAAACAAAGAGGCAAAAACCCAAGACTTCATTAAGTGGAGTGCTACAGTCCCACTAGGGCTTTTTACTGCCAGTCCTGGTCTCCCGAGTCGTGCACTTTACATTACAAGATTGTCAGTGATGATGATGACTAAATAACAAAGCTCTCCCTTGCCAGCAGTAATAAGAAATATCGTGTATCCTTTTCCAAGTGTTGTTATGATAAGAAAATGTTATTTCCCATCAACTTTGATAGATTTTTATAAGTTCTCATTAAAATATTTCACTCAACTGGACATAGGTTTCATTAAAAACATGCACCTAGTATTTAAGTTGCCAAAACAAACCCTCGTCTTTTATTTGCAAGAAAGGTTTCGGTTTTCATTTCACTTCTATGTTACTCATTTTAAAAAAAAAGAGTGTCAAACAACAATTTATTATGGACACCCCCAAACTTTGTTGTCTTAGTTGTGGCAAGTAGTGAAGGTGCTGCCTCTCCCAACTAGTGAGGGAACTGGTATGACAGTAAACCCCCAGAGGACCTCAGTTACCTCGACCATACCTCAGCTCCAGCCTTGAGCTCCTCTGCCCTACTAAATTGGTATCTGTCTTTTAGCAATGGGAGAAGTTGAGCCAGCTAATTTAGGGAACCTGTCCCTTCCCTTTAGGTTTCAGATTTTTGGGCTGTTTTCTGAAGAATCTGAAAGTGGTGATGAAATTAGAAATTCGTGTGGGAAAATTTCCTGTTGAGAAAAAGAAAATTTGTGTTGAGAAAAACAGCCTCCTTATAATTAAAATGGTTTTGGTGTAACATTTTGAAGTACTCACGTGCACACAGCTCCACGTGAAACCATCTTTCACAGAATCTAGGCTAGTTTGGTGGCCACTGGTGACTACAGAGATTTTGGATTTGGGCAAACATCGGCAGTATGGGCTCTTCATATCTGTGCAAAAGCAGCCTGTAAATGTGCACAGCTGCCTGTTTCCTTCCCTTAACTCTGATGATTTCTGTCCAATCAATTACCTAAATCACAGCCTGTGTTAGGGATTGCTTTTTCATTTGCACAGAGCTAAAAACTTTGTGGCTGTCACTGCTTCTTGGGGGCTCTGCTGGGTGAAATACTAGACATAAGAGCAGCAGCACTCAGATGTTTCCTCTCTTCTGTTCATATTGCTCATGGTATAAAGAAAACAGAACTTAATATGTTTCCTCTGCCATGATCATGAATTACAAGGTTTTTAACTTCTGCCTGCATTGCCTGCAAGGTGTTATAATTTAGAACAGAGTAGCAATTTGAGGAGGAAAGACATGCCTCCTACCTCTTTCTTTTCTTTAGATTCCCCTCACCCCCCGCACCACCTCTGCTAATGTATTCTGTGGGTTTTAGGGATGAGCCAAATTGCTCTGTGTTGGCAACAAGAGCAAAATAAATGAGACTTAGCTGTGCAGGAAGGTCTCTCTGCATAGCCTGATGGTGAAAGCACTTAGTGGGGAAGGAATGGTACTGTATGCTTGGCATTCTGCTTCTAGGGCTCCTTCAGTGGTTTCATGCTGTCACTGTATATAAAATAAAGAGCGAGCCCTGCAGGCAAGGAACACGAGCAACTCTCCCAGTTTTGTGTAAGTGCCATAAGCAATAGACTGTAGACTCATGTTTCTGCTTGTGCTCTGTTTTTGACTCATGAAATACAAATTTTTATTTTTTGCCTGTGACACAGCTTCAAAGAGAAGCTCTTTCCCTTGGTATTCTAATGGATAGGAAGTGGGAGGAGAGGAATGAATAACTCAGTAGGCAGTGGGAGAGGAAATTTAACTTTATTTCTCTGTGCTTTTGGTGGGTGCCTTAACCACAGTAATCCAAGGAAAGACTAATAATGTTTTTATGTGTAACTATGTCTATGGTGAGTATATACATGTGCACCCTCATCTTTGGGAATATACTTGTGGCCACTGTGCTATTTTGTGGGAGCCCAGACCTGCCCGAGGGATGTACTCAGAACTTGCTTGGCAGATATCGGGGGAGATGCACATGAAGGCAAACTTTTTATCTGATCCAGTTTAGGCATGAGCTGAACACCAAGCCTTTTAGCATGAGTCTGGGGGCAAAGTGCAGTGGTTGTGTTCGTTTATGATTCAATATTATGTTTTTCAGGCATTTAAGGTGCTGATCTGAAAATTTATCCCAACGGTCAGTTTAAGAAGGGGCAGACGCTAAACAGCTTCATTCATATCTGTGCTGCAGGCTTTTGTCTTTCAGATAGCTCTAGGTGTTTCAAAGCAACATAAAATGTGTAATGGCATCAATGTCTTGCAGTGACCCACCAGTATGAAGTGAGTTTCCTCAATACCCACTCTAGGCAAGCTCTCTGCTCCCTACACCAGCACATTCTCATGTGTCTAGGGAAGAAGCCAGGCAGTGACATTGTGGATGTTAGTGAGCCATTAGAGTTTTCTGTCACATTAACCAGGGTTATTGTGACCACTGGTCTTCCCAAAAAGTTCACCCATGGCCAAGGGCTGTTTTGAGTAGGTAAGTAGATAGTTTGCACACAGCTGCCCTGTTTCAGAGCCAAGGACACTTTAATGGAGACAATCCTAAGCCAGCTGCCTTCAGTGCTGGGAGTGTGATAGGACACACTCGATTTATTGGTGCAGGTGAAGACCGAAGCTGTGGGAGAGTTTCAGTGAATGTCAGGGCAAAGGTAGGACTAAGCAAATCCTACTCTGATTTGACAGCTCCGTTCTCTGCTTGCTTGGTAATGTCAGGGCTCCAGGAAGAAGACACATTGTCTCTGAAAACTGGGAGTCTGTGAATTTTTTAGCTGTTTTGCTGACCCAGAAGATTTCCACTTGTAATGGGAATGAGAAAGTCTCTGGCTCTGGTCATGGATGTCATAAATGCCTTCCTATGTGATACAGGACTCTCAGTGTGGTGTTGTTAGACCATAAACTGTAAATTCTGTGCAAAGAGCTTTCAAAACTCTTTATTTACCATCTTGCACATGGGGTTTGGGGCACCCTTGTACTTTACTGTGAGATTTTTCATTTATATATGCTGGGCCAGATGTTTAGCTGATAAAAATCAATGTAACATCACTGATTTCAAAGGAGCTGCACCAAGCTGATGATTCAACTTATGTTCATTTCATTGTTTAGATTTATCATATTTATTAACCTCAGCACAGAGAATGTGGTTTTCATGTCTGCTGTAAGGGAGGTTTTTTGTACAGAAAAAAATGGATTCTGCTCTCAGTGACACCTAGCCTCATCTTGCAGGTGAAGATTGAATCTGGCCATAATGTGTAAAATGAAATGGTTTTTGTGAAATACCCACATATGATAATGCTTTGGTTGGTATTCATAGAGCCATGCTTGCTCCATCTGTCTCCGTTATAAATATTGTAAGTGCATATTTCAGTAAATTTTAGGGTTTGTAACAATGTAGTGAAATCAAGTAGATGTTAATAAATTCCAGCAAGCACAGAAACTCAGTTGTTTCTCAGTGGGCTTCTATTTAGCTGCTCAAGAATATCTTGCTACAGCTGCAATAATATTGAACTAAGTTTAAACTTCAACAAATATGCTGCTAAGAAAGTTGATATTTCTATGTTTGGAACAGTGGACTGGATTGTGAAAAATGAGTAGCAAATGTGTTTGTAGAAGAATTTTATATCTGGCCTTTTGTTTTTCTTTTTTGCCTAATGTTCAGAAATGCAGAATTACCTAAGAACCACGTGTTGATGCAAGCATGAAGGTTGATGCTTAGCCTTCCTCCTTTTCCACACTCAACTAAATCCAGACCCAAAATGCCATGAGGACAGTGGGACGAGGGCTATTAGGCTGCCACCATTTCTTTCTGATTTGTAGTTGCCCAAAGTAACGTAGCAGCTTTTGAAGAGCACAGATGGCTCATTTGGCTGTTGGTTTTGAAGCAGTTTGCTCTGAGGTCTTCCAACATTTTCTACTGCCTTTCACCCCCTGAGCCTACGTCTGTGCCTCGGGTAGTGAGGAGCTCCCAGCCGTCTTCCTTAATTCCTGCATTAAGGAACTCCTGGCATCATAGTGGCCATGTCTGGGACTCATCTGGGCCTGCTCTGCTCTTTTGGGCTTTTAGGAGCAGACTGAGGAACTTGCAGTCGAGCCTAGTTGAGACTAAATCTAAGGAAACAGGCGTGGGGAGTGGAGGGAGCATGATGGTGTTTCAGAAGCAATAGCAAGGTTTCCCTGGCTTTGCTCACTCGCTGGTGAAGCCTGGTGCAAATAAGAAAATGTCAAGTGTTCTGTCCAACCTGTAATTAAAAAGTGGATGTTCTGTTTATGTGTTTTCTTACAGCTGGCAGCATTAGAAAGACAAATCTTTGACTTCCTGGGTTTCCAGTGGGCTCCTATCCTTGGCAATTTCCTACAAATAATAGTTGTCATTTTGGGTTTGTTTGGAACCATCCAGTTTAGGCCTCGATATATAGTCGTGGTAAGTATCATTTATTATATATATATATTTTTTTTTTCCAATTGGTTTTAAAACATGTCATATTACAAATCAGAATTTTCTTGGTTTCAAAACACCAGATGGTATTTCTTAGAAACTGTAGAGGTCTCCATGTCTTTTTGCAAATTTAGGACTACTAAGTGGATTTTTTGAGATTTTAGACAGTATCAGAAACAGGTAATCTGGAGAAAGTGCTGCCAAAACTATGACTATGGTACAAGTCAATTAGTCTATGTTTAAATAAATAAATGAAATACCAATTTTTGTACTTTTTGCAACAGACAAGAGGAATTGATGGTGATTAAAAAAAACCTTGCAATGGCCAAGTTATATTTAGCTACTTCTTTCTCTTAAGCAGGGTGAAGCAAGGATTGTAGAAATTTCTTTGGTTCTGTGACCCATGGGTTCCAAAGAAGTCTCCTCCTCACTTACTTGTAATTTTGTCAAGACCTGTATTTATGGCTTTGACCCTAAATTATTGTAAATTCTCTCCCATGCTTGTAACTTGAAGCTCACCGTTGTTTTTTTCCCATATTCTCAATATAGCCAGGAATAAAAAGAACTTTCAAAGCTGTGAAGTAAACTGCCAACAAAAAAAAAAAATCTCTGTTCCTCCCCCACATTCTCTGCTGAATGGATGAATATTATGTCTTTACCTGGTAATGGCTGTATTTGGAACATTGTGGTTGTGTTGTCATTAATGGATTTTAAGAGGCTGAAGTTATCTTTCTTTTTCCTCACAAAGGAATGAAATAAATGTCTACTGGGGAAAACTCATTAAACAAATACTTAAAAAGTTTCATCTTTTCTAGTCAAGCCTGGAATCCTGTAATTCTTTGTCACGTCTTAAAAGAAAAAGAGGACAAAAAAGTGCATCCAAGATTATACTCATGTTAGCTAAGCTTACAAGCAGGCTATAACAAATTGAAAATGGATTTATATAAAAAATAACACTTTTGTCTATTATCTGTGCTTGAAGAACTGGGCATTCATGTATTGATGACTCACCTTTCTGCTTCATGCTCTCCGTTTTATACATAAGAAGCGAGTGAGTGTAAGCATCTGTAAAATTATGTGGGGAATTCATGTCTGAAGTGCAACACTGCAAAATTTTTTGCCCCTCGGGTTCAGCACTTCTGCTCAATGATGCAAGCTCTGTTTTAATTTTCAAATTAAATGCAACAGATGTTGACTGTTTCTGTATCTTTTCCAATGTAATTGAACATTTTAGGCTACACGAAAGTTGTTTTAAAGTAAGGTAGAAAACTCATAATTAAAGAAAGAAACACCTCCTCAGCAAGATACTTTATGCTGATTTAACTGAACTCATATTCTGATTTATCTTTAAGCATATATTTAGGAGCTCTAGCTACAGCTGATGCCAATACTCATTACTGGGGAAGATCAAGGCTTTAGAGCCCAGCTGGTCAGAGCATGGTGCTAATAATGCCATGGCTCGCAGGTTCAACCCCTATATGAGCCATTCACTTAAAGCTGGACTCAATGATTCTTGTGTGTCCCTTCCGACTCAGAATATTCTGTGATTACCCACTTCTTCATCCCATCACTGCCTCTCTGAGCAATCTGTGATTATACCCTTACTAATATAGGGTTTACAGTGAAGTAGGAATAGTTTGAGCCAAATGCTGAAGTCTGAAGGGTGTCTGTTAACACAAGGTGTCTGTAACCAACCTCACAACCCAACACCAGCAGAAGGGGGTGCCTGTCATGTCTTCCTGTTCCCACTGTTCCCTGACTGAACACTTCCCCAGATCCTCACCCCCACTTCTGGCAGGAGTTAACTAGACCTGTCAGTAAGTCAGTTCCATTTCTAAGCTGTCAGAAAAGCAACCTAACAAAAAGTGGAGAGTTTTTAGCTAAACTGGTGACCTGAATCCAGTCTGTGAGGTTCCCAATGGTTGCCAGGGCTGGCGTAAGGCAGGAATTGGGACTGCATGTTTATGAGCAGCAGTGTGGAGGTGGAGGGGAAAGGAGGAGTTGCAAGACTTTTCTTGTTGCTAGCTCCGAATTTGTCAGTTCAGCCTTGTCCTCAGGTTGAATTCAGTGGGTACCTCAGGGCAGCATAAGCAATGCTGCCTTTGCTCAGCTGCTGCCTTCAGTCCCTGAGCTGTTCCTCTGTTTGCACCAGCACGGGCACCAGTTCAGCCACTTGGTAAACTGTCAAACCAGAACAGATCCAGGTGAAAAGCAATTATTTTCTTTACTGGTGTTAATTTAAGTGTAGGTCAGCTCTTTTACCTGTTTTGCTTGTTCCAGCAGAAGGGAAGAGATGGGAGAGGGGAAGTGGGAAAAAGTCACCAGAGGAAGAAGTGCATGGACTCTTTCTACAGCAGCGCAGTGTTACACCAGCTTAAAGTTCTTGTTGAGCTGTAGCCTGAGGATCTTCCAGGCTATACCCAACACGTGGTCCCCAGAAGCTGTGCTACCCAGGGCTGTCCCAGCCACAGCTCAGCTTTGTCCACTGTCCCCAGAAGCCCCAGAAGGAGTCAGTGGTACTGACAGTAAAGACCCCTACCAGTGCCAGCTGCATACTGGCCGTATTCACTAAAGCAAAAGTGACAGTCCACCTGTTACAGCAGTAAACTTTTACTGTTAACTTTAAATATAAAGTCTGTTTAATGCAAATCTTCAGCAGAGTCCTGTATTTCAGTATTAAACACAATGCAGAGAGATTCTTACCCAGGCTCTGAGTAGTGAATTAGGCTTCAAATTCATTGAGAAGCTTCACGGCCTTCCATGTCCATAGCTGCACTTTCAGACACATCTAAGCCCCTGATTTGTTAGTGGTTGGTGTCCCAAGAATTTGGCACCGTGTCTGTGGCTGAAGAAATATTTTGGTCATGCTTTTATGTACTCTGGTTGATGAAACTTTTGATTTAGATTAAGCTTAACCCAGTTTAACTGGAAAAGTAACTAATTGCTTCAAGAAAATTATGCTTAGTATCCATTATCTTTTCCATAAGACTTCCCTGGAAATCAGCTTAACTAGTGCAGATGATCCCATCACAACATAAAAAATTTGAAGTAAAGAGACAATCGTGTCAGGTACCATGGTTTACTTCTGTCAACTCTCTCCACAAAATTAATCTGGCACATGTGGGCACAAATTGTCCTCATGATAATGTGTCATACTCTGGTGGTGATCTTGACTTCATCTGACCAGCTCTAGAGTCATTGTTTAACCTCAAGAGAATGTTTTTAATCTATCTTCTGTGCAATGAAGTCTGTGCCTGAAGGTTTCCCTGACAAGTGAAGTTACACAAAAGCTTTCACTTTGTCATCCTGTGCTGCGTATGTCATGTTCTGTCTCCTCAAATTTTAACATATGTAAGGAATGGGAAGGTAAGTGAACAAATGTAATACATGTAGGGCCGTAACTTGAAGCACATCTACACTGCAGTTGAGTATGAAACTGCTTCTGCAGGCACAATTGAGCAGGCTTTTGTTGCAGGTGCGTAGAACCAAGGAGTT
Source organism: Pachycephala philippinensis (assembly GCA_013397055.1). NCBI lineage: Eukaryota > Metazoa > Chordata > Aves > Passeriformes > Pachycephala > Pachycephala philippinensis. Next base: position 14,291 of record VWZT01006373.1, read on the forward strand.
TGGTGAGGGTTGGGATAGAAAATGATAAGCACAATAGCAGTTGCATGCTTCTGACTCTTCCACTGCCTTTGAACCGAGGCTGGCCAGTTTAGCACTAGGGTTTAGTGACCACATAAGCTGCAGCATAAGCATAGCCATTGTAGATTGGTAGTCTGAATAAAGAAATTAGTTTGAGTGATATAAAATTTTCCATGAGAGCTTTCTATCAAAAAAATGCCCCTCTATCTGGGTGCAATGCAGTGGCTGATACATGAGGCACCTCTGTTGAATAGAATTGTCATTCCAAGTGGTTAAAGATAGTGGTTCATGTTCACTGTTTACAGTTCTTCAGATACAGGACTATATGGATGGTGATTCTGAAATAGATCTGGAATTTCACTTGCTCATACCTAAAATCCAAGTCCTCAGAGCTTAGGAAACAGAGAGAGAGGGAGCAACAGCATTGACTCCAAGTGTCCTAATTAGTTTCAATCCAATAATAATTTCTAATAGGTTTTGTATTAATTAGTAATTTAGATAAATGTTGTGAACAATTTGTCCTGTCACTAAGCGGAAGTGCTATTTTCAGTATTTGAATATTTTGTGACTGAATTAAATCAGTGCAAAGTTCCCAGGGGACATAAAAGTGCAGAGCTGATTCCTAATTTTCCCATATTAGCTCATTTGAAACTTACCCAAACATTTGCAAAGAAGAAAGAAACAGCTGAATTTCAGTTCTAGCCATGCTGTTACACTCTTGTCATGAAGCTCCAGAGCTCTGCTGTGATCCATTTCCTTGTTCATGCTTTTCCTTTCTTAATAGATCTTGCTATCACCAGCAAGATTTTCAGGCTGTTAAAACTGATTAATGATGATGACAAGATACTTGTTAAAGCCCCTCTCCTTCTTCTGATATGGGACTTCAAAAGGCTTCTGAATGATGAGTCATATAGCTAAAATTCCACAAACCAGGCCCAAAACTGAAAAAAATATGTTAATGAATAGTGAGAAATGAAAATAATACACTTAAGTAGGGAGAATCTATGGTGGAAATCTCTGCTTTACTTGCCTTAATGTATTCCATTAAATAATATATGTATAGGAAATTGATATAGTTGAAAAGCCAGGAGAGAGTTTCTTTAAAAAAACCCCAAGCAAATTAAAAAACGGAACAGCAAAAGAAAAGCTGTATAGGATACTTTATACAGTATTCTAGCAAATGTTATAGAGACAGTGAAAACATATGTGAAATATTTAGGCTTCCAAAATTACTCATTGAATATCCTTCCTGGTGAGTGTTGTGTTGTTACTGCTCCATCGTGTTGATTTATGTCACTTCCCTTGCCATCTTTCATAAATATGGCTAATAAGGTTCTGCAAGTACTGATGCCAGGTATTACAGGGGGATGATTTGACGACTCAGTAGTTGCTTCTTTCCCTTGAAGTATTCCCAAGCCAACATTCGTTCCCTCTAATGCCATGACACTGTCAGAGTAGTTGCTGCACTTCAGATTTAAATATACTCTTGAGCTAGTTTATTCATTAAAGCTAAACTTACCCCACAATCCTTGTAATATTCAAACTTAGAAAATTCCCTTTTTTCTTTTACATTAACCAGTTGTTTTTGTGACATTGTGTCCATCCAATGCAAATGTTTTAACTCTAGAAATGTTTGTATTTCACTGATACATTAAATGTATCTCTGCATTGGTTTCAATATGACTGTAGAGTCAAAAGAGGTATAGAAATCTCACTGTTCTAGAGAGGCTGGCATTGAAAGGGCATCTGAAAGGAACCTACAAGGCTAGACAGTAATTTATTAGACATTTTACCTGTAAGTTTTAGTGAGTACTCCCTCCACATTATTTATATGACTTCAAATACTTCCTCACACCACATAGTGTACAATCCTTAGTGCAAAAGACCAAAAGCAAGAAAAGATGTAGTGTATCATGGGAAGAAATAAGCAAAGATTATGACCTGGTCCTAGGTCCTTCCACTGGAAGGGATCTGTTATAAAAATATCCAGGTGATTTTTAAGTGGTGCATCATATGGGGTATAAAATAAAAATACCAACTCTTCTTACTGATTCAACCTGTGTGGAAAATTTCTTCTTCATGCCAGATATGGTGAGGGTTGTGACACAGAGTATGAGGCCAGCTGGTCTGGGGTGGACAGAATGTGGCTAGCCAAAGAACTAGGCAGGAATTGCTGGGTGTGGGGAAGTAAGAGTGAGCAGACACAGCAGGATGGACAGGATAATGTTCAGGACATGGAGTGGGGGAGGTTGAATGGCAGGTCAGATCATGAAGCAGGTTAGGTACCTTAGGGAAATGAAACCTGAGGGTCAGTGTGGACCTGATGTCTCAGACCTTAACCATTCCTACACTGAGAGAAAATTGCCAGCATGCCTGATGTGTCCCTTCACACAGAGGATGGCAATTCAGGCTGTTGCTCTGCTAGCAAAAATAAGTCTGCATCATGAATCTAAAAGTTACTCCTATTTTAGTGACACAAGCAGGTGTTTGTGTGATGTCACATAATGGAAGATTGCTTGGTGGGTTTTTTTTAACCTAGAAGGTATATACATATAAATGTACACAATGCATATATTGTCAGAAAGTATTATAAACTTTTCAGAAAGAAATACTCAAAAATTTAGAAAAGTTGCTATTAAAGCCCTTCTGTGCAGTCTTACTGTGATCCTTTTATATATTCACAGATTCAAATTAGATAGACACCTACTAATTCTTATATTGTTGCCTCAGTTTCAGTAGAAAGGACAGATATTTGGGGGTTTTCTGGTGATCACAGATGTAGAATAGAAACTTGACTTTCAGAAAACAGAAGACAATGGGAAGAGTGAGGCATATGCTACCAAGAGAAAAAAGGATTGCTTTTGCTATGAAGGCTGTGCTCGGTAGCTGCATTTTATCTCTGCTCTCAACCACTGAAACCTCTTGACACAAAGCGAGTCACTTCAACCAAACTTGTCACGTGCTTTGTTTTCCCCTTGTGTTCTGGGTTCTTGTCTTGAGACCTTGTGGTCTGATTTGCACAAGTGCTGCATGCTCAGCCGCAGGGAGCTGAACACTGAGTTTATAAACTGAGTGTATAACCTCAAGCATTCTGAAAAATGAACTCTTAAGGACCTCAAGTTGGTTGCTTATAATATATGAATACTTCTGAATGTAATCTCTGCATGTATCAGAGCATCATTTGCATTCTGAGAGCTGTATGATTCCCTTATAACATAAAATAAATTAGTTAATGTTTGTGCAGCTCTCACACATTACAGCGATGAGCATCTTAGTAAACCTCATGAGGAAATTAATATTCTTTCCTCAGAGCAGAGGCTGAGTGACAAGGAGAAAAGAAGTATTGAGCTAGCTGTTCATAAAATGTGTTAGGGGAGGTAAGATCTTTTAAAATAAAAATATATCTGTGATGATTTAATTAATGTTTGCATTGTATTGCACAGCCACAAAATAAAAAAGTTAGTTGCCACACACAGCCCAAATTCTGACATTTAATAATTTTGCTTTCTTGCCTTTGCTATCTTACAACCTTTCCTTAAGTACCCATGAAACTATGCAAGCAAAAAATTTGCTCTTTGCATATCCAAGAAGACAATACCTTTCCTACTTAAAAAAATTATATAGTACTAATTACTGAATATAATGTAATTATTATGTTTACAAAGCAAATGGAACTCAAATTTAGATTTCTGCAGCTCAATGAGAGTGTAGGAAGAGCCTCTCCATACACAGCAGCTGGGTTTCAAGGTGCACACCTGCTTTGCACCTGCACTTCTATTTCAGTAATCCTCATGGTGGATCAGGAGCTGAACTGATCCTGTGTAAAACAGCAAAGCCTGGCCTGGGAAAGCAGGTTGAGACAATTTTTGCCTGCACAGTACAGAGTTGTCATTGGTGCCTATGGGACAGAATGAGGCCATTAACAGATTTGGCTTGGCCTGGCAGATCAAATAGAATTCCTTTTGTTGTGGTGACAGATTTAGTTCATGGAGAGATAAAAAAATTCTTTCTTAAAAAGGAGAATTCTCCCGAATAGTCTCAGTTCTGCTTTTTACGTGCAACTGGGATTGTATGAGTTGTTCATTAATTTTGAGCACTCTGCACATAATGTTCTGAATATAAATGTTAGAAAATTGGTAGTTGATGATGAGCTACTACAAAGTCAACAAATGTACTAAAATGTGATATACTCTAAGTTAGTCATATGAATAGTACAGAGCTCATATTGCTCACAGACCACAACAGCTTTGTCTATTTTATAATAACCCAACCTTCAGTTGCCACACTGCCCTTCTCTGTAAGACAGAGGAAACTGCCCAGGAGTGTTACTCTTGTTTTGTTTATTAATGACCTACTTCTTGGGCCATAGCAATTGCCCAACTGCCTACATACCTCAGAAGAAACTATATTAAAGGAGTTGACCTTTTTGGTGTACAGAAATGGCCCTGTGCAGGGGGATTAATCAAGGTGGGAAAAAATTCAACCCTCTTTACCTGAACCTTTCATTATACATGATAGGGAGAGGAACGAAGAGGGGAACATAACCCAAAATTGCCCAAGAAGGCCAAACTGATGGCACCTGTGCTATGCATTGTAGATTTGTATGTGGAGCTTTAATGATTATATTGAAGCAAAACAATAGATACTAACCCTCATCTGGCCACAGCTAACCAGACTTGGAAAAGCTCTTAGCAGCAGTCCTCCACTGTGAAGGTTCTAAGTGTGTGAATGTGAAGCGGGAGTGCTGCTGCTCCTTGCATTTGTTCTGGTGGGTGTAGTTCCAGCATGGCTTCGTGGACACTTGGCCCATCAGGATGGAATGCTCCTGAGGTGGAGTGCCTGGAGAGTTCATTGGGAATAGAGTACAGCTCTATGTCAGTAAACGGTGCATCTGTAAAGAAATGGTGCCAGTCTGTTGTGCCGACAGTTAAAATGCAAAAGAGGATTTAAAGTAGATGAATTAATGTCCCATTCATGCTGTGGGTGGCGTATGAGTTCAGTACAATGCTGGAGAACCCAGAAGAGATATGGATACATTGAGCTATTGAGTGTTCTTTGTAGGATCAGATTCATGGCAAGAGGCTTGGAGAAGTAGTGAGCTAATTTTAATGTAATTAAACTACGTTTTACTGTGAAAGACTCTCAAAAGATCAGATTTACGCTTTACCTATTTGTTTAAAAAGGAAAAAATCTAGATTACCAGATCAATAGATCTTCTGTTTTGTTTGGTGGTGTTTTTTTTCTTCTTGCACCTTTTCTTCATAATATTTAAATGCTATTTCAATAATATTTACTTATTTAAGGTATTGTGCTTATCTGAAACTTCCTTTGACAGAGCTAAATTATGATTTAAAAATGACTCAGAGTTGTCCCAAAACCAATGTTTAAGTCAGCATTTCAGACTGAATTGATATCAGTAGGATAGTGTAAAACTGTAAAGAATAAATCTGTTTTATTGGTATTTATTTAGTACAGCAATGAATATTGGATTTGTAATTTCCGGTGGTTCTTAGGGGACTTCTGCAGGGGGAGCTCCTTTTTCTAAACTCTCTGTGCTTGGCTGTTCCCAGAAGAACAATGTTTATTGATATCAGTTTTTTATTATTGATCTGCTCAGTACGAAGTTGTTTCATCTTCACGTTTCATTTTTCTCTCTTTTTTGCTCTCATCCGGCTTTGTGCTTAGTACACGGTGTGGACTGCCCTGTGGGTCACCTGGAATGTTTTCATTATCTGCTTCTATTTGGAAGTAGGCGGGCTTTCTAAGGTAGGTCACTTCTCCTTCTTCAGGTTTATGGGAGGGTGTTTTAACAGCAGGACTCTCAGGTTTTAGAAGACTGGAACCACAGAGGAAAAATGTGGTTGTTTGAAAATACAGTTTGATCTTCAGAGTTTCCCTTCAACAAGAACTGTAATGTTTGAACTTCTCCCTGCTAGTAAATAGCCATGGATTTGAAGTACATAAATGCAATGAATCTGAATTACAGTTGCCTTCTGAAGTACCATCTCGAGGTGAGAGGTGGGAAGGTATTCAGTTGTAAATATGAGGTCCTTTTTGATTGTTGAAAAGCAGTCAATGTCATTTTGGTTGAATTTTCAAGTGTGTATAAAAAGTGTGAATTTCCAAGACTGCTTTGAAAGCAGATAAAAAAATCACCAAGAAGGTTAATGTAATAACTTGCTGAGCAAATTGGTCTCACAGTGAGAATGTTAAATTTCTATGAAAAATAACAAATGGCAAAGGATGACTTTTGTCACATCTGAAAAAAACTTTCCGTTACATGACACTCCATGCTCTAGGTCACCAGTTCTTTATTCAATCCTCTGATTAGAGCAGAAATGTTTGCTGGAATTATCGAGAGACATGCGCTTGTTCAAGGTAGCACTTTTGTTAGCACAGGTTATGTTTAGCATTGTGTCTGCAGGGAGTTTCGTACAACACCTGCTTGTTTTTATCCTCCAGTTGGACATGGATGATATAGATCTTTGTTTACCACAATCAAATCAGGCACGGTATGCCCATGGCACATGCTGATCCCAGAATTATTAATAGAGTAAAAGCTACTGTTTCTGGTTGTAGATCTAGTGATATGAACTGCATCACTGTTAATTCATGCAATGCTTTTAGAGAATGCATTTGTTTGCAATGTGCTCTGGGAAGACCCTGCTTGAGCAGGAGGTTGGACCAGATGACCCACTGTGGTCCCTTCCAGCCTGACCCATTCTGTGATTCTGTGAATTATGTACTCCCCTCAGTTCAGAGTGGAACATTTATGAGCTATGTACTTGCTAGCATTAAAGCTCCTAGCTTTTGGCTGACAACAAACAGAAAACTGGTGAAACCAATTTAATAAGAAATAAAATTTAATTTACTCAGTAGAAATTCCATTAAAATTAAAGCTTTCAGTGATAGGTTCCTTTGGTGATAAAATTTCATAATGAAAAGCTGCAACAGTTTATTTTTCCTTCAAATGTCATGTAGCTCATGAGAAGTCACAGCCCTGATGAGGAAATTAGTGCACTTTATAGAGGATCAAAATAAATGCTCCTAATAGTATATTCTGACTTAAAAATCTATTAGATGAACCAAAGAGCAACAAATAGAAATGATGAATGGCCAAATAATTGTTCATTCTCATGATACATAGAGGCTGTATTCTTTCATTTAGTTGGGTCATGTCTATTTTTGTAGTGACTATTATATTTTATGTATAACTAATATATTTATCTAAGGGCCTAGAAGTGAAGCAAAGCTTTTAGTCTGACCCTTGAAGTTGTTTGCAAGGGATTCTGATCATATCCTCAGTTAAGAGGTTTATAAATCAGCAGGTATGAAGTCCTTCACCTTTCAGTTTCACTTCTGTGTTTCGCTTTTTGCTCTTCTTGCTTAACATATATGACAAATCACAATGCAGAGAAATGGTAGCAAAAATACTACTTGGCAGTTGATGAAACTCCCTCTTATTGGTTTATACTTCAGTTAATCTCAACATTTTCGTGGAATTTTTATCTTGTGGTTTATAATTACATTTGAAAAGTAGTTTCTTAACAAGGTGATAGGCACAACATTATTTCCATGGAAGTTAACTGCTCTTGTATAAATTATACCAAAGGTATGAGTATCGAGACCAACTTAGCAATGATAGAATTAAGAAACTTTTCTGGTACATCACAGTATTTTGGGTCCATTTATTGGTCTTTCTGAAAGTTATACTAGATACGATAAGGCCGTCAAGGGACTAAGGTCTTTTTGCCCCATATACATAAAATCCTGGGTATTTACAATTTGATTAGTATGTCACACCAGCTTTAATTGGGACCCACATTTTATCCAAGCTGCTAGTTAAAAAAATTGATCATTTCTTCCATTAATATGTTCCCATGTTGTCAGGCATGACAGAAAAGTGCTGTTCTCAGAGTACATTATTGTGGTTAGGAAATCAAACACCATAGTAATCTTTCCATGTATGGCTATTTATTCAGCATTGAAATCTTGGCAGGCAATATTTGCTTTTTTTTCTTCCTATTGTTCTGTTTTTCCATTAAAAAAGAAAAAGAAGCTGTGTTTCTGGAATGAATACAGATTGATTACAATTTTAAACTTCTGTTGACCTACTATCAGGGAAAATTGTTATGCTATCTGGCAAGTGACTGATTTCTGTTGGTTTGTTTGTTTTTAAGCACTATCATGTTTGCATTTGCTCTGACCTGAATGAGTTAGCTCTTGGTTAAAATCCTGTGAGTTTATTAGGTCTTCAATCATGAATGCTTCAGAAAATATAACTTGGTACAATAATAAATGGTAATTTTAATTCAACATCTGTGCAGGGAGTATGCATACAATGCAGACAGACTTTTCAAATGTCGTAAGAGAAACCCACCACTGCTGAAATTTTGCTCAGATCTTATTCCTGAAGTGGGGACGAAGATCTCCTTTGAATATTCACTGTTTAAATTCTGCCAGGAAGTTCCACTGCAGTTAGTGAAAAATTTGAATGAGAATAAGAAGGACATAGGTAATTTAGGCCTGTTTACTGTGAAAGTTTGAAACATTTTCCCTTCAATTACCTTCAATTATAATTTTCTTGATAAACTATTTTTTTCTTTTTAAGGAATGATTTGATATTTAGTTTAAAGTTTATGGATTTAATACACCAAGAACTTTAAACTTCTCTTGGTAAGGAACGATGAAACCACCACTCCCAGTGTCAAATATGTTGTATGTGACTTGATCCTTTCCATTTTTTCAGAAAAGAATGATGTCTCTTCATCAGAGTGACTTGAAAAGTGTATTTTTAGTTGAAAGCACATTTCTTGTTTCCAAACAATTACAAAAAAGAAAAAAAAAAGGCTATTTTATGCGTATCTACATACCTAAATTCCCACCGAAGTTTAATTTTAATAATTTGGAGGGCCAAACTGGTCAACCTGAGAGGAGGAAGCTGGTGGAGAGGGATAAGCTGGGAACTGAAATATTATATATATGGCTGTAGGAGTGTATGGCATGAAGGAACTCACTGGGGTCTCAGTCCTGGCTCCGATTAATATCATATTGTTTTATTACATAATGAGAGAAAAAGTGTCATGGAAGAGCTGTCTGTGGAAGCACCCTCCAGTAGCTACCCTATGGAGATTAAGGCAATCTCCTGGGAAAGGGGTGATACGGATTCGAGTCACCTCGGGTGCGAAGGGGAAATAAACACAGCTCTCCCACAGCCAGCTGTTGTCAGTAGAAATCTAATGAGCAACTGTTCCCTCTTTAACTGCCTTATAAACAACATACAGGTCAAGATCCTTTTTCACTTACGTTACAGATGCTCAAATAAAATTTTAAAGTTTTTGGGGGGGCTAAAGAAATTGTATTTGATCAGAAATAAAAGAAATATACCTCTATACACCTTTTTTATTTGCATTAACTTTTTTTTCCTAATTTTAGCAGCGATGAAACTGCCCATATGAAATAAAAGAAATTTGCCTGTCTTTTTTCATTTACTACTTTTCTGAAATTGAAAACATAATTTTTAGTGTTAACCATTCCATGAGAGAAACAAAGCTGTTATTATAACATGACCTTTTAATTCTCCACTGCAGGATGCCAGATTGCTACATCCATAGCTCATTAGTTGTTTTGATCTCATTCTGTGTCTTGAAATGAATATAAGTTCTAATTGTCACATTCCAGAGTATAGGCAATTTAAAGCACATAGACATAAACATGAACTGTTTTTCTGAAGTTTTGTATGTGCTTAAATATGGACCACATAATTTCTAATGTGTGTAAGCCAGCCCTCCATCTGCAGCAATACATGCTGTTATGTATTCCTCTAGAAAGGAGACTTCATCTGTTTAGAGTGTACAGTTAATAATTCTGTTGTTTACATCCCTCCAGTGTTTCAGGTCCAGTATGAAAATAGTTGTGTTCATTTATATTTATCATTTGCTATTCCAACTTTTTTTTTTCTTTGATAGACCATTTTTCTGCTGCTTGTGTTTATATGTGAGTTACTGACATTTCTTTCCATGTGTTAAAACCTTTATTCAGTAAACGTATGGCAGCATTGTGGTACTGTGTGCACCTTTCCTGTTGTTTCATAAGGTACCTAAGCAGCTGGGCAACATTGGTGAGCTGTTTTCTTTTTCTAGGATATTTCTGCTTGTTCTGCATGGCTTTTCCATGTCATGCTTCTTTGGCCTGAACCGTGCCTCATTCTGGATTTAAGTTTTGCTCTCAAAATTGAGCTCTGTGTCAATTGACTCTTCTAATTTTTTTGGCCAAGTATTTTCCTGACACACACTCATATATTCAGTAGGAAACTACTTCTAAAACAGCTTATGTTTATTTTCTGGTCCTCAGTTTTACATATTGAGTGAATGTGAGCTCTCTAATGTGCCCGTGACACCAACTTCATTAGCCTTGCCTCTGAAGCCGAAGGAAATCTTGCTTATGTCATTTAATAAAACAATATTTTTTAATATATTTTTTCCCTAGTAATATTTACTTTGGTCAATGGATATTCAAAGTTTGTAGGGCTCCCATCCAACTTTTTTAAGCTGGAGACGGAATTAAGAGCTAAATTATTATATAGATCTGTAGTTGGAGGATAGAATTATCCGATAAAATTAATGATTTCTGCCATCTGAGGACAAAATGGAGTAATAATTTTCTTATTAAAATGCTGAGAGACTGGAAACCTAGGACTCTTTTCCAAACAAAATGTTGTATATCAGAATGAGGGTTAATTATGTGGACTTTATACTGGCTACTTGTGAAATCCAATCTTATTCCATCTGGTGCATGTCAGTCAATCCTTAATTGTTGTGCAATTATAGCTAATCATCTCAAATGGAGTAAGTTAAGCTCAGAACCAATGCTAATTTTTATTAGTAGAGATGTTACGGTGTGTGCTCGGGCTTGTGTCTTTTTTTTTAATGTGAAATGAGAGCATTGGTTGAATTTAGATTAACAATATGAAAGAAAATGTGATTCTCATTCTGACTTGTGCTGATGTAAGTGAGAAAACAAAGAGCATTTTTTTGGTTTAATTAGCATCATAATTAGCTCCATAGAATTGCCCACTCCAAAAAGCTCAGGGACAAAGTTAGCAGCATCCATAATACCTATCTGGAAAATCAATAGATGGAGGATAAAGGACTTCCTTAGTCTACGAGCAGAGGATAGGTCATTGTCTGTCTACTCACATGTAAGTGACTTCTGTGTGGAGGAAGGGTTTTTTTCATATCCATTGGGAAGAAGAGCAAGAAATAATTTGCTGAGCATGTAGTAAAGAAGATTTTGTTAGAAGTCAGGAGAAGCTTTATAATTATAAGGACACTGAAGAGGATCTAAAGCTGTTATGAAGCATTACTAGTGGACAACTCTTCTACTCCACTATTTTTGATCTATAGAAACAAGCCTCTGTCAAGATAAAAACCCAAGTGAGTGCCCATGGATGATTTGGGGTAGGAGTGTTTAAATTTAAAAAATGAGTACAAGTTGAAGACTCAAAACCTCATCTTGATTAAGAGCCTTAAACATTTCATCATGACTGTCATTCCAGCTGGAGAGCTTGAGGTGTCTCTGGCTTTTCTCCCAAGAAGGTGTGTAGGGACACAGAAAATAGGGGACCCTACTGAAGTCTCCTGGGAGGCCGACAGCAGGTTTTGGGTGTGTGCAGTTGGGGTTTGGTGTTCAGCTGTGTGACAGCAAGAGAAAGACAGCGCTGTCATTGCAGCTCACTCTTGGTAGAGATTAGACTTCTGTTACAGACAAAACTCGTGTGCTGGCTGTTCTATTGATGGCTTTTCAGCTGAACGCAAATCATTGCCTTCACTGAGAGCAAAGCAAGAGTGGTAATAGTGTGTTTCTTTGCTGTTGTACGTGGTTTATACATTCATGTACAGCTCAGCTGAGAATTTCTTCCCACACACCTCTTATTCATCATCACTTCCTTTAGATCACCATCTCTCTTGGGAGACTACACACCCCTTAACTTCTAATTCTCCTCATTACTGGGTGTTTGTTTGCTCCAGCTGATGCCTTCAGCTGCTACCAGCTGAGATGTGCACGATGACGGATCATGCTGAAGCACTGGATGTAGCTGTAGGCATTCTGCAATTTCTAGACATTGCAAATTACTAATTTTATAGCAGTAGTTAAATATAATCTCTTCCGAGCATATGCACTAGTAAAATTCAACTTGCAGAAGTTAAACCTGATGAAAAGGTTGGGTTTATTTCTTTGAGATTTGGACCCTCCACTGCTTCTCTTTCCTCTACCTTATTATTCCCACAGGGTTTAAAAATTGTTGGTTTGTAAGTAATGTTTCAGAATCTTCTCTGACATGAAAAAAGGAGGAATGCTAATTAAATAGTACTTCGGTAAACAGAGTTAAGCTAATATAAAAGCAAAGAAAACCAGACCAAATGTAAGTGTTAATGCTTGCATTATATAATCCATTTAACTCCTTTGGTGTTCACACTTTCTTTGAACCATCTCTCAGAAGAGTTTTTGGTTTAAAAAAAAAGTTTTTTAGAATCAGTTGCGTCCTTTTAGTTTTTCTTGTGCTCTTTCCTACAGTAGGGGTTCCACTGAAATGTGTTTGCTAAAATATGAACTTCTAATATGACCTTCCTTATTCAAGTTGCTCCTCCCATCCTGCTGCTCTCTCACTATAAAAAGAAATAATCTCCATGTTCAATTGTATTACATACTTTCCCATAATGTTCTGCTCAAACAGCAACCTTTTGAATTTTTAATTACTTTGGCAATAAACCTGGAAACCAATTTACTGTGAAGTTATGCAGTGTAATATTGAACAGAAACAACATTTCAGCGCTTCAAAATAACAGCTCTGCCCTTGGCTGGTGTTAGGTACCGTTAATCATAGATTAACATGTTGTTGGGGTGCCTTTCAATGGTATTTGCAAACAGTATTTTTTTGATACTGTGTTAGGCTGAATCAGTACGTGCAGGAGCAGAAACTGTGTGTGGTAGTTTCTGTATAGAATACAATGACTATTTCCATGAAAAGTTAGAGAAGAATTAGCTACGAAGTGTGAATTCATAATGATGAAGTGATGGAAAATAGCATTTTCTTTTTATTTGCAATTTAAATTTCTCAGACAAAAAAGGTGACTTACAAAAGATAACTTAATATGTGCTCTCTTAAAAAAAAAAAAAAGAAGAAAAGGAAAAGAAGGAAATTGAAGAGCAGAAATTTATGAATCTATTGTAGCTGAGGAGACTTCGTGGTTGTTTAGCTGAAGAGACTTTGATGTTCCAGATTTCATGTTCCAAAACTAATTTGTTGCTCAATTTGTTTTACTCTACTGTATAAAGGTGTTGCATTGTGTAAGGTCTAATGAAAAATATGCTTATTCTTGAAAGGAGAATTAGCATACAGTAGTTTCATGGCACTATTTGAGCATAAGGTCATCCTGGAAAAAAATTATGTGGAATAAATGGGACACAGATAAATGCCACTGAAACTGCAAAAAGTGTCATTCTGATGATAATTAGTTTGTTTAGGTGATAAAATCACATTGCTGAACAACTTAATCAGGAGTACATTCCAGATGGTGCAAAGATTGAATTTTATATCCTTTCAGGTGACATTTACAGTGGTTCAATTTATTATATACTGTGAGCATCATTAAAATAGGTGTTTCAATCAGAATTGGTTTTCTTTTACAACCTCTAATGATGCAAGATTCTAATGTTGATATCTGGAGTGGAGGCCACCATCTTCTTCATTGGTTTAAATAACTGAGGTATTATCTCTGTGGTTTTTTTTAAATAATCTGTTTAATTCCATTAATATTAAATGGCTCTGGGATTAATGGGTATGATATATCCACTTAGCTAAGAGCTGCACAGATAAATTTATTAATACAAACATCATATTTGTTTGAGTTCATTGGCTTAATTCCTAGAATCTTGAAGATTTTTAAAAGGAATAAAAAATCCCTAAAATATCAGCTTATGTCAAGGAGGTAAGTAACTCAAGTAGCTTGCAATATTTCTCCAAAGACACCTTTGGATATGAAAAAGAATTCCTGTGTTCCAAGAATCCATGCTGCATTGGCTAGAGATGCAGAGAGGGTAAATTCTGCATACCTAGGGTTTGTGTCTGAAGCCCAGAGCAAAGGGCTTGAAAAAGTCCTGGGTATTTACATGTAGAACCAAAACCATACAGAATTAGGAATAAGAAAATACAATCTAGTCATCTATTCTAACCTTGTGTTTCTGAAATAAGTTGATTTGTTCATGGAGTGAGGAAATTAAATTTCCTTGAGTTGTGGTTTGGTTGTAGGCAAGTATGACACACTCATCTGCAGGTAAGGGTGAACCTAGACTTCATTACTCAGGGAATTATTTTGTCTACTTGTTGACATTTGGATATGTTTTGTAGTGATTATTATGCTCTTTTTGTAGAAATGAGAAGAGTGTCACTGGTATTTGATTTTCTTCTTTGCAAATGTGATGCCCTTCTGACAAAACTGCAGTGAAAAATATTTTGATTATGTCTTTAATCATAGTCTTGTTTAGACATTAGATCAACCACATCTGCTGTCTGTCCAGTAACTTCTAAGTACTGAGATGAGTGGCTGCTGGGGATCTATTTGTTGCCTGCTAAGGTCAGGCTTATGTTTTTTGCCAAAAATTTCTGTACACTGTTTCTTCTGCTGTAGTGTATCCTTTGGAATATTAGTTCTGACACTGTCCAAGTAAGGACTTCTTCCTAATTATGGGGAAAGCTGTCATTTCATCAGTCTTCTAATAAACATTTGCATTTAATTATTTAATTGATGTCTAGTTTGAAAACAGTTTAACTGTTTTGAAGGGAGTTTTGCACTGCTTCATAGGCTGTTTGCTTGGGGTTTTTCTTCCATTACAAGACAGTGCTTGTTAGGAAGAAAATGTACTTTTAAGTAAGTTTTTTTGTAATAATTTGCACATGAGACAGTCCTAGACCTTGATGAAAGTAAAAGGCATGTATTATTGATGACAGTAGAATCTGAAAAAATTCTTCTCAGAAATTATGATGCTGAATCTCATGGGATTTTTAAGCATGCCACATGCTTCTTATGGAACTTCATAATCGTAAATCCTGGAATCATGTAAGTTGGAAAATACTTCCACGGTCATCAAGTTCAATCATTAACCTAACACTGCCAGGTCCACCACTAAACCATGTCCCCAAGGAACACATTGACGCGTTCCTTGAGCACTTCCAAGGCTGGTGATTCCACCACTTCCCTGGGCAGCCTGTTCCAATACTTGACAACCCTATGAATGAAGCAGTTTTTCCTAATATCCAATCTAAATCTCATCTGGCATAACTTGAGGCCATTTCCTCTTGTCACTTGTTACCTGGGAGAAGAGACAGACCCCCACGTGACTACAGTCTGCTTTCAGGTAGTTGTAGAGTGTGATAAGGTCTCCCCTGAGCCTCCTTTTCTCCAGCTCCTCATTAGACTTGTGCTCCAGATCCTTCATGGGCTTTGTTGCCCTTCTCTGGACTTGCTCCAGCGCCTCAAGGTCCTTCTTGAATTGAACAGCATAGAATTTAGCACAGCACTCAAGGTTTGGCCAAACCAGTGATGAGTACAGGGGGACAATCACTGCCCTGGTCCTGCTGGCCACACTGTTTCTGATCCAAGCCAGGATGCCTTTGGCCTTCTTGGCCACCTGGGCACATGGTGACTCATGTTCAACCGGCTGTTGACCAGCAGCTCCAGGTCCTTTTCCACTGGGCAGCTTTCCAGCCACTCTGCCCCAAGTAGAGCTTGGGGAGTTGTCGTAGAGCTGTAGTGCTGCCTGGAGTTGTTGTGACCCAAGGGCAGGACCCCGCATTTGGCCTTGTCAAACCCCATAAAATTAGCCTAGGCTCATCAATCCAGCCTGTCCAGACCCTTCTGTAGATATTACTTAGATAGATGTGTTAACATGGTCTTATTTTTGAACTGAAAAAGAAATACAAAAATCAGGTTATTGTTTATCATCTGTAGATGTCATCCAGGTGACTGTACTTACATCCTTTGGAATACATAAACTCTATTTTAGAGGAAAAGCAAGGGAGAATGCTTGGTTTACTTTTCGTAGATCTACATTTGCCATCCAAGGAGATTTTTCCTAACTACATAGATCCTCTATATCTACTCAGAGTTTTCCTTATTCTTTACTCTTTTCTAGTGTCTTTGTATTAGATGCACATAATCCTGAACTTCCTTTGTTAACAACCTCCTTAAATTACTTTGGTGTTGTAATTTTGCCTTTGATTTTTACAAACCTTGTAAGTATGGTGTTCCTACCTGAACCTGACTTGCACTAGATATTTCAAAAGAGCATCTGGAAGAAAAAAAGTTTGCCCTTCAGCTCTTATTAAGTGGTTCTTTCTTGGTGGACAATGATGGCAGTATCCCTGCCTTTACTCCTGGTATTAATTTCTTTTGAAGGCTTCAGCAAACAAAAAACTCTAGTTCAATAGCATAACCTTGGATAAGCCTTAAATGTATTTTCAACATGTCTGTTTTGGCAATTTTTTCTTCTTTTGTTGAATGCTTAATGTTCGTTTTGTGTTAACTTGTCTTAATTAGAAGAAGGTTTTTGATTCTGTAAGGTCATAGGAAGTATTCTCTTAATCTTTGTGGTTTGAATCTTGGAGCAAGTTTACCTCTGAAATCTGGTTTTCATCTAATAATTTATTTAACCTCTGTAAGGTGAATGGGCTTTGAGAACTCCTTTTCAATTGCACAAGGGAATTGGAGGGATTGTTCCTTGTCTAAATTATTATGCTCTCTTTCTTTTTCAGCTGTCCTTCAGGGAAATTCCTCGCTCATGTTGATGATGTGACTGAATTTATTATTAATGAGTATCAGCATTCCTTTGAGCAGACTTCTTCAGTTTGGATTAATGGGGAAAGGGTGAGAGAATCCTATTGGGGATTTAGCTGCCCTCCTGCCCTTTGCTTTGCTAGGAGGTTTATTGTCTGAGTGGCTTTACTATAGCAGTGATGATGCTGGATATTCTTGACCTATTCAGTCAAATGGGGAAGGCAGAAATGTTGGAAGAGAAGTCACAGTGATGGCAACAGTGCCTGACTTACACTGTCTTCCAAGGGCAAATGCTGCTTCCTAGTAATTTGATTATCTCTATGTTATAGCACCATTGCATTCTGTATACTTAGATTCCCTCTCTGCTTATATCTTTAGAAAGCATGTAGAAGTTCTTTAAAATGTTGTTTTGAGAGAGCTATTCTATTCCAGGGGGAGAAAATGTTATACCCATCTGCTGAGAATTGCTGCTCTGTGTTATTGTGTTACTGTTTCGCACATTTGGAAGCAGTTTCTTTCTTTTTTTTTTTTTTGGTCTTCCTTGGTAGATCAAGAGCTCCTGTTTGATTTGGATGGTTTGGCTGAAGATTTTCCTTGTTTATCTCAAAAATGTTTGAAGGCTTTTTTTTTATTTTATGCTGAGACAGTTCAAACTCTCTGAACTGCCTACTGAAGTGTCTGTCTAGTTCTGCTGCAAGGGGCACATTCCTAAACCCCAGATTACTTATTTGCAGATATAGCACAGTTGATTCATTTTACTTTGACTTTTCTTGAATTATCAATGATATTTGGATTTCTTTCAGCTTTCTTTTCATTCAGTTTAGTAATTTTCCTCAGTTTGATCGGATATGACCAAACTACTGGCCAGCTTGCCAGGACAGATTATTTTCCTTTTGATCCATGTCATCTTGACTAAACTGATATTTCTTTCTCTTTATCTGTTACCAGGGCATTCACAAGTGCTCTTATTTTTTCCGCTTCAAAGGTGGGCTGTTGGATAAAAGACTACAGTCAGTGAGGAAAAAGCTACCTACATGTCCAGCTGTGAAGGAACTGATTTTCACTAAATCTTTATCTCAAATACACTAGTACATTGTTTAACTTCAGAGTGGCTCATGCTGTGTTGGGACCATTTTCATGTGCTTCACCTCTACCCTGAGTTGCAACTTGTGTTTGCTTCAGGGTATCTTCCATCCTGTCTTGTTTTTCACGAGGTAGCTATTTTTATTCTTAAATGTTCTAGGCATGTGGATATTGTGTACCCCAAAAATGTTAGCACAATCAGTGTAAATAATTATTTTGGAAAAGCTGAAATTTCTTAATAATTGTTTTTTAATTGGTACTTCTTGATATTTTTATTTATTTTAGGTTTAGTTTGCATATGTTTTATTCTTATGAATCAATTGACTACCCGATTAGTTAAAAATATACTTTATATAATGGTTCTAAAGTTGCGATTCCCTATTAAAATTCAAATCATTTTGTGGCACTATTTTCTTTGAAAACTTTTTACTTTACTCTGATACAATATGCTAATATTTCTGCAAATGTCTACATCTTAAAATATGCTTGGGACACAAATTTACCTTGTTATAATACATGAAATAACCAAATGCTTTTAAAAGATATTTAGTCAGTTTTAAAATATTCCTAGATACCATCAGTATCCTAGGATATTAATTTCTGAATGTCTAAGTAAGATCACTTTTTACATCTGTAGCTAGGCAGCTTGCTTAAACATCCCAGGATCATATTAGCTTTTATCTAAACATTTTGTTTTCTAGAACGCAGTTTACAGATCTGTGTCATGACTTGTATTTCCTGTTTCCAGGCTCTATAATTTTGCTTGTGCCTGCCTATAGTTTAATGGATTTTATTTCACTGATCCCAGCTTCCCAAGCAGTCCAGATGGCCCTGTACAGCTGCCTGCCTTTTCATTATTTACCCTCCTCCCTCCCTTTGTGTCATCTGCAAATAGATCCACTGCAAGAAGGGGTTTTATATGTTCTTCTAGATCGCTGATGGAAATGTGGAATAACATCAGAACATACATCAATCCCAAGCGACTCCTGCTAGAAACACTCTTCTTCAGCTATTATTTCCATTGAAAATTATGTTAATTAGTTAGTTTTCAATCTATTTAAGTTTCAGTCCACTAAAATGTTCTGCTATTCAATTTTTTTTCAATAAGAATGTTTTGTGAATACCTTATACATCTCTAAGTATATTACCTTCTTGCAGCTCCTATCAACTCAGCATTTAACCTCTGGAAGCAATGAAATAGAGTTTGTTTAACAGGTCCTAATGTCTTAAGAAATTTTATTGACTGACATCAATTATACTGCTTTTGCTGGATCTCAAGCATCTGTTTTTATGTCATCTTTCCTCTGTTTGCTTTGGAACTAAAGCTAGATTAATGATCCTTGAACCATTGCATGTGCATTTTCTGAGTCTTTTATAGGCTTTAAAATTCTTCAGTCTCATGCAGTTCCAGAGATTTATTAAAAATTAAATTATTTGCATTCATGTACCTCAATATTGAGAGCTTTTGTGTGGTTGCTAGCTGTCCAGGCCTAAAGATTGCGTGTGAGTTATAAATTCATAGACCTCTTACCAGTGGTTTAGAAAATGCTTTTTCCTCCTCTTGTCATTCTTAATGGAAAAAGAAGAACAGAAGAATGTATTAAAAGGTCTACTTCTTATGCCTCTTTAAAAAAAAATCACAGTAAACATCTATTAGAAGGTCTATATTTTCTCTTGTTTCTAATAAGCTTAATGAACAACTTTTTAGTGCCTTTAACCTTGCTTGCATGGATTCTACCTGACTTATTTTTCTTCACCATTAAATATTCTCTATTATGTATCTTCTAACTTATATTGACTGAAATTCTTTTGCCATTTTTAGTCTTGTTTCTGTGGGATGGCACAATCAGTGTATTTGTTTGGGGTTTGTCTGGTACTGAAAGCTTTTATAGCCATTGACAGAAATATTCACAAAGGATGAAAGTTCCATAATTAAATTTTTGTATACGTGTGCTGTTAGAAATGATGAAAGGTATCCAGAAGAGGGTGGGCAAAAGGACCTGTCTCGTGCCGCCAAGAGGAACATTTCTGCAATCTCTCCTTAGAAGCTCTATAGTTGCTGTCCTTAGTTTAAATCAGAAGGAAGATCACAGTGGAGGAAAACGGAAAGACATCCTTTTGTATTCCTTCCCAGTTTCTGTCCTTCATCCAAAGCATCCTAACTCTGAACCTGGAAGAGTCCTTAACTTACTGACCCCTGAAACTCCATGTGCCACTCACCTAAACTCTCCACAGCCATTCTTCCTGTGTTGTCCCTGAACAAATTCTCTTTGAACAAATGTGTTATCCCTCATTGCGAAGTCTTTCCTGTGTTCTTAATGTGCACAAACTCTGCTTCAGAAAGCCAATGAGAGCATCACCCCTCCAAGGAGCTGCTATAGCCTAAAGCACATGGGTAGCGTGTGCAAATTACAGTGGTTATTGTCCTGTAACATTGTGTATTCCTACTGCTTAGATTTCTGTATGGGGGCATTTTCTGCTGCTTCAGACACAAGATTAACTTAAAATGCATGAGTGGTCTCATTAAACTCAATAAAATTACTCACATGCTTACCATGCATTTAAGCAGTTTGCAGGATCAGCATTAAAATAAGAGGCAATCCATAGACCTCTCCACTTCTCATATATAAAAGTTGAGGAGGGGAGGGGGCTTTAATATAAAAGCTGAAAACACCCCTAGGAATTGATCAGGTACCAAAACCTTGTCTTACGCAATGAAGCTGAAATGCTAAGGTTTGACATACAGTGTATTAAATAAGTGCTGATGTATTGGTCTATCTATATTATTCTGTTTGTGTATTATGCACATTACAATATTGCCTAATAGTATCTCTTAACAGCCTTTTTAAGTAATCTAGGCTGCATTTGCTTGTATTGATCTTGTATATATTATTGTGGCACCTCTTCTGTGATTCTGTTGTGCTTTTGCTTTGTAACTTCTCCCTATAGATAATAGGAGGTGAGAGAAATTCAATGAATTGGAGTCAGAAAAAGTCAGGGAAGGGTATGTAGATGCATGAAATTTGTGTTATATGTTTCTTTTTTTAAGCAAACATATGCCTTAATTTACTATTTCAGTGCATCTCTGAAACACTCAATATTTTAAAAACCAAATCATCCTTATAAAGGAGAATAAAAAAATCACTAAATATTAAAGCCACTCTTAGAACCCAAAAAGGATTTAGAGGTGAAGAAGTTTATATTCTATTAGTATTAGTATTAGGTTTTGTGTGAAAAAGACTGCACAATATGTTGCTTCTTATGTTCTGTGGCTTAGTCATTACAGTTTTCCTGCTACATCACATCACCAAGGTTGTGAATAGTGTAATAAATAATCTTTCTGACATAGATTGTCTTTTAATTTAGTACTTGCATTTTGAGTCCCTTTATTAGCATGGAAACATAAATGTGTTTCTGTGTTTAAATGTTTTGCCAACAGTAAAATAAGTTGGTGCATCAAATAAGTATTTAATATTTCATGGGGTTGTGTTCTTTCTAGCAGAATTATCACTTCATTTTACTTGTAATTCCACTTGCCTTAATGGATTACTTTGTCAGTCCACTGAGTCACTGTTTAAGTCAGGTTGCGCTGTAGATGAAAAGGAACACAGGAGATTACAAGTTGCAGGATGATAAACGAAAGGTATGACATGATAGCTATTCATAGTACTGAAAACCAAAGATAGTATTTCAATGCTTGCAAATTTTTGTGTATGGGCTGTTGGTAAATACCAATTTTAGGAGAAAAAACCACAGGTTTTCATTTTGTGAAATGTTAAAATTTCAAAGTTCTTGGCTTTCTGCCATGATGGTATAAACTGACATAGCTAAAAGGAAAATGCATTGAAACCTTGATCATACAGATTAGACAAAAATGTGACCTTGTTGTCTCAGCCATTTCTTTAATGAAAAGATACTTGTGTGCAAAGTAACCTCAAAGGAGAGAGTGGGGTTTGTTACCTGTTCTGAGGAGGAAGCCCCTGGAGGGCAGTGATGTAAAGCTGCCTTGACATCCACAATGTTCTTAGGGGTGCAGTCACGGGTTTCACACAGGCCTCCCGTGGGCAAGGATGGAGCGTCTCCTTTGAAGACTCTGCCTCAGTGGCAATGCTGGGAAGGAAACTGTCTCTCAGTGAGTCCTGCTGCCTCTTCAGAGAGTGGAGAGGTCATCCTGTGTATTCAGGACTTCTCCTACTGTGTTCTTCTGTAAAGAGACTAAACCTCTTCCCATCCGCGGTCCCACCTCATCCATCTACCAGCGCAGAAGACAGTTTGATCTGATGTTCTTTTTCCATAGAGCTCTGTCCACCAACTCATGCCACTGCTTTTCACCCTGAGCTGTGTATTTTACCTCTATGTATTTCTGTTATCCCTTGCTTTCCAGACAGACATTGCTTAGGTGTTTGACTCATGGAAGACAATCTTGGCTTCACTGTGTTTTTAAAAGGGACAGGGGTGCTGTAGTGTTCTGGATCACCATGTTGCAGATGCCAGTGACTCTGAGGTACCTGATGTACTGTACAAAGATAGTCTAAACAACTGTGTATGTTGGGTGTGTGGAAAAAAAATTCCCCACTTACCCTTGATGAGTGAGTCCTAAAATCTATTACAGATCTTTGGTACCAGGATAGACTTTCAGTTTTACACTTGAGAAGAAAAAGTCAAACATAAGATTTATGTTTATCTAGTAAAAAAGCACACTACAGGTTCCTGAAATCAATGACTCTCAAAATTGCCCAAACATTGAATGATATGCGTGAATAATTTAAGAATGTTTTGTTAAATGTGCAAAAGTCAAGTTACCCTTGCAGTGAGACTCATTGCAAATCGCCAGCAATTTACTGTGTTTCTCAAAACCACAGGCAGCAATTTACAGACAAGATTGGACCTGTTACTATACATGTGACATTTTCTTGATTTAAACTGTCATTCTGAAAAGCTGTTAACTGACAGCCAGAGTTTGGAATGAGGTTATAAAGTTTACTGAAGAATTTCCTACCATTGAGGTTGGACTATATTTCTGCTTGAGTAGAGAAGAGCATGTAGACCTCCTACCGCAACAGAAGTATCTATGCACTCAAATTAGCACTTTCAAGGGAAATTGTACATGATCTTTTTAGACATTCATGTGCTGTAATGGTGCTGTGCTGACATTTTACATCTCATAAACACAGGAATGTATTTCCAAAATACCTGACTGTAAGCGCTACATGCAGGTGCACGATGGTGATACGCAGTGGCTTCATCATTTTGTCTCTAAGCAATGGTTATCAAAGTAATTTCTGAAGATGATCTGCTGGCTTCCAGAATATCATGTTGGGCTAGAGGGGTTAATTTTTTTTTTTTATTTTTTATTTTTTTTAATTATTGGACATGCAGTACATGCCATAAGGAATATTTTTCATCACTGTCTTCACTGCCTTCCCTTTGACATCCTGAGAGCAGTTTAGTATAAGTGACACTCCCTGTGGTTCTCTAGTAACCTTCAGAAATGAACATGCACTCAGACATGCACTAATCTAGATACCCTGATGTTCCCCAGAACTTACTTTTGACATCAAGTAACTTTTGCTCAGGTTCTCTGTCTTATAAGCAGTTCCAAAGTACTTTCTAGTATAGTCACTCAACCACATCTGGCCAGTCTTACAGGCTATTGTTCTGGATAGATAGGTCCTTGGTATAAAGAAGTCATTGCAGTTGAAAGACAGCTGGTCAGCCTAAAATTGCATTGCCTGGAATATTGTGGCTATCGTGTCCAAGTGAGTAAAGCCAGGAATTAACAGTATTGACAAGAGGCTCTTTCCTTTGCCATTGCTCTTAGATATGCCAGACTGTTCTTCCCTAGGAGATGGACACAAAGAAAAATGTCTCATAGGGCTGCTTACTTTGAAACTTATTTGAACAATAAGATTCAGACATTAAAGCAGAAAGTAATCATAAACATTGGAGACCATTTGAGGAAATGCACTGTAACTTGAAAGTTCAACATTTTCAGAAGAACCTCTTGTGAAAAGGGTCTGAGATAGTACCATATATCAAAAAGGAGACAAAGGAAAACATGCAGACCACTGGGATCTGAATTACATGTACAAGTGCATTGGAGAAGATCCAGAGACAGCTCTGTTCACCTGTATGAGCCAGGAATGCCCAGGACCTGGTGAGCACTTGTGTTATAGGCAAATGGTAACAAGAGACAATGCAAATGTGTGGCAAACCTAACAGAGATATGAGTTAAAAAAAAATGGACCTCCCTGTAAATCAGGCAAGCTGCAGTTGTTGCAGCCAGGTGACAGTTTGGTCTTCTGGAAACTGGGTGATCCTCAGGCATTGCCACTCCTGTTACTGCAGCCAAAGTGATGAAAGCTTTCAGCCAGCAGGCATTTTGGGGAACACATCTGATAGTGGATTTGAGTTTGTTTATATGGCATTAATGGGTACTGTTGTTGTACTGTAACAGTGAATTCAGTGTTTCATATGAGCTCCATTGGTATTGGTGCCCATCTGGATTAGTATTCACTAATAGAGCTAGCCTGGGATTCCACTGCACAATTAGTCAGTTGTGCTGTGTGTAGTTGTCTTTGGAATTCTGCTTTTGTGAAGAATTTGGTGAGGGGGAAAAAA
>VWZT01006376.1:9997-24490 GCA_013397055.1 Pachycephala philippinensis
GCTGCTCTGGATAAGAAGCAGAAGAACTTTGACAAGGTCTTTTGGCCTCCAGCACCACAACTCCTGGCCAGAGCATGCCCCTGGGATTGCCACATCCCTACTCACCCCCCGTTTCTCTTCAGATCCTGGCAGAATGGAAGCAGAAGTATGAGGAAACGCAGGCTGAGCTGGAGGCCTCGCAGAAGGAGTCGCGCTCTCTCAGCACGGAGCTGTTCAAGATGAAGAATGCCTATGAGGAGTCCTTGGACCACCTGGAAACAATGAAGCGGGAGAACAAGAACCTGCAGCGTAAGTGCCTGGGCTCTGCTCCTCACTGGCCTTTCTCACAAGATTGTCTTTCTGCCACACTTAATGGGTCTGGGCCTGCAGGGATAAGAACATGCCTGGCACCTTGATGCACCAGAGCCTTTCTCCATTCAGCTCTGTGCCTGACCATGCCGCTTTTCACCCTTCCTTGCAGAGGAGATTTCTGACCTCACGGAGCAAATTGCCGAGCAAGGAAAGGCAATTCATGAGCTAGAGAAAATCAAGAAGCAGGTTGAGCAGGAAAAATCTGAAATCCAGGCTGCTCTGGAGGAAGCTGAGGTACGTGACCATAATCACTGGTGTCTGCAGTAAATAAGTGAGGAAATAGGGCTCAAAAGGCCTGGGTTCCCCTCTGTTCTGGCTGGGGAGTGCAGACAGCTGAGTCTGGAAATATTTTGTAATTCCCTAGGATGCAAGCAGTGGGTTTGTCAATGTTATCAATGTTTGTGTCCACTTGTCCAGGCCTCCCTGGAACATGAGGAGGGGAAGATCCTGCGCCTGCAGCTTGAGCTCAACCAAGTGAAGTCTGAGATTGACAGGAAGATAGCAGAGAAAGATGAGGAGATTGAACAGATGAAGAGAAACCACCTCAGAATTGTGGAGTCCATGCAGAGCACCCTTGATGCTGAGATCAGGAGCAGGAATGAAGCCCTGAGGCTGAAGAAGAAGATGGAGGGAGACCTGAATGAAATGGAAATCCAGCTGAGCCATGCCAACCGCATGGCTGCAGAGGCACAAAAGAATCTGAGAAACACCCAGGGAGTGCTCAAGGTATGTTAAGCTAAGGATGTGCACTTAGGGGTTTAGTTTTTTTGGACAAACTGGCTTTGCTGGCATCCTCTAGGTGCTTTCCAGTCCCTTAATAACCGTCCTTAATTGAAGAGCCCAGAACTGCACACAATAGTCAATGTGAGGGCACACAAAAACTTAATACAACAGGAATTCAGCTCCAACTCTGCCTTGGCTTTCATAATCCTGTCCCCACACAGCCAGGCAGCATGTCTATATTCTTCCTTCTATATCCTTCTGTATTTACCTGGCATACCACCCATGCATTTCCTTTTTACACTTCTGTTTGACGTGAAGGTTCTTGCTCAGCCATGCTGATCTCCTGCCTCTCTTGCCTAACCACTTACACATGTGAATTGAGCGCTCTTGCACTCTTAAAAAAACGTTCTTAACTCTTTTTTGCTTCTTTATTCTTGAGGGCAGTTTCTGTGGCGGGTTTCGCCTGGTAATTCCTTGAACTACCGAAAGTCCACTCTCCTAAAATTCAGGGAATTTACCTTACTCTTCAGCTGTCCCAGATCCCCATGCATCAATCTCCTTCTGACTTTCTAAGACATAGTGCATATTATAGACTGATAATAGGTCTACACATAAATATGAAGCTATAATTACGTATATTATACTGCCATAATAATTACTGGACTGGTAGCAACTGCCATTGTGCAACAATGCTGTGTCGTCTTATAATTTCTTTTTATTCTTCACCTTATAACTTCTCTGTATTCTCTTAAAGGACACGCAGCTGCACTTGGATGATGCTCTCAGGACACAGGAGGACCTGAAGGAGCAGGTGGCCATGGTGGAGCGCAGAGCAAACCTGCTGCAGGCTGAAATTGAGGAGCTCCGGGCAGCCCTGGAGCAGACGGAGCGGTCGAGGAAACTGGCTGAGCAGGAGCTTCTGGATGCAAGTGAGAGAGTTCAGCTCCTCCATACCCAGGTGAGATTCATGAGATTCAAAATCTCATGGGCCTTTTTCTTCCTTTACAGATTTTCTTTTGTGCAAATTCTTAAGTCAACTCTTGTAATAAAATACTTTATCTGAACTAGAATTATTACATTTATACAAAGAAATGGATTACAGCAAAATCAGTAGGATTGCATAAGCAGTCAGAAGAGCTTCTTCAAATTTCAATAATGAAATGACCTGACAAGATAAGTCAGGGAAATGCTAATATTAGATATTTAGAAGATAACTTTACATTGAAACAGTAAATTTCTTAAATAATTTTTCTCTTATGGAAATAACTGCACAAAATTTTATTGTTCAACAGAACACCAGCTTGATCAACACCAAGAAGAAGCTGGAAACGGACATTTCCCAGATCCAGAGTGAAATGGAGGATACGATCCAGGAAGCCCGCAATGCTGAGGAGAAGGCCAAGAAGGCCATCACAGATGTGAGTTGGGTGCTCCTGGCATTGCTGATGGTGAATGTACTGTCCCCAGAATGTCTCCAGCCCCAAAATGGCTTTGACCCTTTGCTCTGATCAGGCGGCCATGATGGCAGAAGAGCTGAAGAAGGAGCAGGACACCAGTGCCCACCTGGAGAGGATGAAGAAGAACCTGGACCAGACAGTGAAGGATCTGCAGCACCGTCTGGACGAAGCCGAGCAGCTGGCACTGAAGGGAGGGAAGAAGCAGATCCAGAAGCTGGAGGCCAGGGTGTGTAGGGCTGGGGCTGTGTGTGAGTGAGGCTGTCCTTGGAGAGACATTGGCAGGGAAGCTGCAGGGCTGGGCTTGTCCTTGCAGGTGCGGGAGCTGGAAGGGGAGGTTGATGCTGAGCAGAAGCGCAGCGCTGAGGCCGTGAAGGGTGTGCGCAAGTACGAGCGGAGGGTGAAGGAACTCACCTACCAGGTAAGGCAGGAGCTCTCCTGCTCTGACAGGGTGTGCTCACAGCAAGTCACATTGCACACACCATCCCCCAGGGGAATTGTTAACCTCACATGAAGCAGAACCAAAAATTGACTTCTTTCCCGTTTGCCAACCACTTTAGGCTGAGGAAGACAGGAAGAATATTCTCAGGCTGCAGGATCTGGTGGACAAGCTGCAAATGAAAGTGAAATCCTACAAGAGACAAGCTGAGGAGGCTGTAAGTGTTGCTTGGAGAATGGGCAAAGGCCACATTCCATTGGGGCAGGACACACACTGAATGAGGCTGAATATCAGGAGAGGGGTATGAAAGAATCTCCCGAGACACAGCATTTTTGGCCACCTTGTTTTGGTGTCACGATGCCTTGGTGAGCTCTGGGCACGCTGCCGTCAAGGTCATTCATTAAGGGAAGTTCTGCAGCCTGTTTCACGCAGGAGGTCAGAGCAAACAAATGTGGGGCCACACCCACTGACTGACAGGTTCCTGAATCTCTGCCAATGATCAGCAGCAGAAGGCTTCAGGGTCTTCTCAATGCAGTAAGTCACACTGACAGTTGGGCAGGAGTTCGTGGGAGAGTAAGTACAGAAATTACAAATCTAAGGGGTGAAATTTCTCCTCATGTGTGACACAGTCTTGGTGAAGCTTGAACCAGTAGGGTCCTGAAAAGGGGAGGATGAGGAGCTCTGTGTGAGGCTGATGTGTGAGCAGTGGTAGAAAGGGGATGGAGATTTGCAGCCCCATAAGGCCGAGATGCAGCAGGAGCAAAACCCCTGCCCTGGGCTCCTCACCCCTGATTCTCTCTCCCCACACAGGAGGAGCTGTCCAACGTGAACCTGTCCAAGTTCCGCAAGATCCAGCACGAGCTGGAGGAAGCCGAGGAGCGGGCTGACATTGCAGAGTCACAGGTCAACAAGCTCCGAGCCAAGAGCCGGGAGTTTCATGGCAAGAAGATAGGAGAGGAAGAGTGAGGATGTCCTGAGGCAGCAAAGTGACCTGAGGGCTGCACAAAATGTGAACCCTCTGTCACTTCCTTCTGCAAAAAGTGTTTATAAGCTTGTCAATATGTAGAGAATAAAGAACATAGATTTCTTCGCATACGCAGCAGAATCAGTGATTTTGGTCATTACAATTCAATTCTGCAGTTATACAAGTTATACAAGTTATACAAGGCCATTTTCAAATGAAATATTTAGTTTCACTTTAACCCTTGGATAGCAGTTGAGCTTTACTTATCCTAACTCCAGTGTTTCTCCACTGGGTCTTACTCCATTACCAAGAAGGGAATAAGTCTAATTTAATTTCCATACTGGGAGAGGATCAGGACAAAGGCAGGACAAGTACCTTTTCTGTTCTGGCATAGCAGAAATGCTTTTACCTTTGTGAGTCCTCTTTTTCTACATGGGTACAGTACTCAGAGGTTCTCTTTGATGGTCCCATTATCACTTGGGAAGTGGTATTTAGAGGCAAGTTGCCCCAAAGAAAAACATCTGTAGTGCCAAAAGTGTTTGGATGTCTCTGAGTCCTTATGGAGGAACTTATGCAAGGATTGATGTGCTGCCTTTGAACAAGGCAAGTGAAGGCCAGAAACTCTTAGAGAGTGGCTTGTTACTGAGCAAATTTAAAGATCATACAGCCTGTTAATAACTTCATGAATAAGGTGTTAACAATCAGTTCTAAAGAAAAGCAAATAATATGTTATTTGGATAAGAGGATATTGCAATGTCTTACTTCCTCTGTGAGACAGAATAGCCAATATTAATACAATATGTTCCTGTTGTAAATGAAATTGAACTTAATGAACAGCTTGGTTGAACAAGAGGATAAACCCCAAGCAGTGTAACATGTAGCGCCACCAGAACAAGCTGGGAACAGTATTACAGTATACAGTATATAGTATACAGTACTGTATAGTGCTTTCCACTGCTGGAATATATGAGCTTTTGTGCTAAGGAATAATTAAGAGTTATGTACAAATACAAAAAGCTAAAGGAGCTGGTTTTCATCATGCAAGATAAGTCTTCAAGTGGGAATAATACTGAGAACATTACAACTTGAAAGAAACCATAAAATCTAACAGTTTGCAGAGATAAAAATCCATAGGTAATAATAACAAACTCTGTCCTACCTCTCTGGCTCTTGCAGCACTGGATGAGTGGAATGTAGATACCAAATGTATGTGGGCTGGGCAGAGAAGAAACAAGACATCTACACCAGGTGTACAGGTCTGAAGTCTTAAACAAAGGACAGGCTGTTTCCTGCAAGGCAAGAAGTAGAATTTAACATAGGGAACCACCTTCGTGGCAGTACTGGACCCAGGCACATCACACAGCTGCCAAGGGCAGATTCTACATGCAGACACCATTTTTCATTTTACCATTGTAAAGGAGACTTGGCTCTGTCACACTCCAGGAATATTTGTGGGTCCCTCAAGGTTCCTGGCTAGGTCTACAGCTCTTTATTTTTGGGGAGTGCTTTAAGGAGCTGTGAAACTGCTGGGGAAGGGAACTGGAGCTGTTGGAAAGGAGATGGTGAGAAAACAGCAGGAAGGAAGCCTTCTGCACTGACCACAGCAGGCAGTGTGGTTGCAGCAACAGTATTCAGGATTGGGAGGTCCTCCTCCTCCCAAACACACTGAGGTTTGCACCCATGGAATCCTCCCATGTTACAACTAAATATGGAAGTAGTTTGCTAAGCAGCAGCTAAATATATTTAAAGAAAAGATGACGCCCTGTATTGACTCCTGTGTCATTGTAAGTGATGCTCCTCAGAGACATCATCTCTATGTGTGAAGCTGTGAAAACTTCATCAGTGCCCTTCATTTTCCCAAAGAAGGGAAATGACTACTCTCCTTTTCCCTTCCCACAGTATGCTCTCAAGAGATAGGTGGGATTCTTTCTTTCCAGACAAATTCTTACCTGACACACCTTTAAAGGAAGCAAGAGAATTTTGTTTGTTCTAAAGCACGTATTTCTTTAAACAAACAAACCAACAAACAACCCCAAAAACTTAATTCAAAAGTCAGTGTATTGCAACTGTGGTTTAGTAAAAACATGGAGAAGTATTTCCAGCTCCATCTGTTCCTCTTTAAACCTGCTGACAGACTGGTAAATATCACAACAACTCTGGGGACCGTATTTCAATGCCAAAAATCCCTCTTCCCTTTGGACAATATTACAATCACCCTCCAAAATGAACAAGCTGCTCTCACTGTGGAAGAATCGTGATGCACTTGAAGCACGTGAAACTGTTGGGGCTCCTCTCTCACCTGTAAGAAATTATGGCCTGAGCATTTGTTCCTAAATGCTCAGCTGATAAAAGGTAACATTGCAGGTTCCTTGAGAGACAACACCTTGGGCCACAATTCAAACTGCACAGGTGGCAAAGGGAGAGAAATCACACCCATTGCACTGTGCTGACCTGGCCTTGCCACTGGCCATCCTGGAAAGCATAGCTGGAGACTTTTTGGAATCAGAGCAGAATATTAAAGGGATGAGTAAGTAAAACCAATTTCTCCTCACTTTTGATTTGCTGCCTTAGCTGGAGGACAGGAGTCATTTTGCATCAGCACACTATTTCTGGAGTCAGACTGCTTATGATCTGAAATGTGCTGATGCAAATGCCTTGGGAAAAACATGGGCCATAACTGGCATAAAGGAACATCTCTAAGAGAAGGTTTAAAATAGATGCAGCTGATGAGCTCCACTGGAGCTGCTGCCCCATGTGGACTATGGAGTTCTCTGACCTTCAACAGCTTGGGCATGGATGACTGTGTCTCCCAGACACAAAAGCACTTTAAGGGGCACTAAGACACGGAGAAGGTATTTCTGACCTGAAGACACAGGTTCCTCACAGATGCTTCTTGCCAACAATTCAGCTTTCCAGTTCTCCAAGTGCTCATTGTCTATGCCCTCAGCCCACAGCTACATTGCCTTGACCAGAAAGGGCTTTCTTCCCCAATGGCAGAGAAGAAGCGGGGCAGTGAGTGAAAGAGAACAACTAAGAACAAAAGGATGCAGGAAACTCACTTGGGAGGGACTGTGGCATCTGTACCTGCTCTCTGGAAGATAATCTCTGCTAGATAATCTCACTTCGACTCCCTTTCCCATGAAAGTCTGGGCCAGGTGATCTATTGAAGTCCCTTCCAACCTGGGTTGTTCTGCAATTCTGTGATTTTTGGAGATTTTTTATAAAGAAGGTTGCAGCAAAAGTGATGCAATGTCTGTCTAATTTTCCTTCGTAGCCTCAGAAGGGTCAGGTTTGAAAATGAAACTGGCATACTTCTATACCAAGGAGTTTGAGTTTCTCTTATTCGTGAGTCATACCTCATCATCCTTTTCGTTTCTTCTCTTGGTACAATCTGGTATTTTTTTTCTTTCTAATGCTGAACTTTGAACACTGATTTCTGTAATTTCTGCTTCACTTTCCAACATCTCAGACATTTCCAGACACTAATCTTCTTCTCATTGGCTTCTCAGTCTTTCCAGCCTACTCCTCTTCTATGTAACTGAAGCTCCAGTAGGTGGTGAAAAAAGTATCCCCTGTATCACTCTCATATTATTTAGAACACTGCTCAGATGTCACCCTCTCATGTTTGCTGTACTGGTAGAAGGAGGATGATTAGGAGAGCTCTGATGCACTTTCAAGAACTGTTTATCCTGACATTCCAGGTCACAGTTTTTACCTTCCCCTGCTCAGTGAAATGACACCTTCCCCTTAACTACAGATAATCTGTCACTACAGCTTTTCAGCAAGCCACTTGGAGTCCACACTGAAAAAGGATGGCATCACCTTTACAAAAACGTAACTCACAACAGTCCATACCAGGAAAAGCAACCACTTTGATTTCCATGAACTGAAGGAAGATCACAAGCATAGCAACCACTAAGAATAGAGGGACAGGACTTGAAGAGAGAAAAGCCACCAATTCATACAAATTAACAAACAAAAAATCCAGCCTCACCCCACCCTCTGCCCTGAAAAAACCCCACCCAAACTACTCCCAAATTTCACCAGCAGCATTATCCTGGAGCTTATGCACTACTTCCATAGATTTTAGCTCTCATCTCTCA
Source organism: Pachycephala philippinensis (assembly GCA_013397055.1). Lineage (NCBI taxonomy): Eukaryota > Metazoa > Chordata > Aves > Passeriformes > Pachycephala > Pachycephala philippinensis. The sequence continues at coordinate 18,032 of VWZT01006376.1, forward strand.
GCCCGTGCAGTGAACATCCTGAACTGCTTTTCATCCCAGAGGATGCATTCAAGTCTGTCATTACTTATGATAATTAGCAACTTTCTTTGAGGTCAGTTCATGTTTCTCACTATTTTTTTTCATTCCCTGCACCAGCATGGATTAGGGATGCCTAATAGATCTCCAAACCATGTTTCTTTGCTGGGCAACTCATCATGTCAGCCACAGTATGGCACACAAACAGCCTGCAAGAAATACACTTTACTTTAGTCTGATCTGATTCTTACTGGATTTTATATACAAAGTATATCCTTACCATTGCAATGGTCCAGTACTGAGCTACGGTCTTAGCAGAAGGGTAGGGATGAGAAGTTTTGCTCTAGCAGATCAGAGCATCAGCATTTCTTTTCAGCATGTGCTAACATTCCTGGGAGCTCTCGTTTTACACAGAGGCAGCAGAAATGCTGCTGCAGCAGAGTGTGAATATTCCCTGCCAGACAGTTAATCAGGGTCCACAGGGTGCACTGATGCCTCCAGCATGCCCTGTTCATATGACAGCATGGCTGACAAGAGCACTAGCAAGCTGCAGCTCCCATGGGGAAGGTTTTTGAATAAAATATCTGGTGTATCAGATAATTCGAGGTAGTATAAAACTGAAATGGAAATAGTGGTAGGTTTGTCTGTGTTATCTGTGAGCTTTTTGGAAAGCTCAGGAATAAAAAGGAGAAACCAGCTCTGCAGGGAATGCCTGGAAGGGAAGTCCATCAAGGGCCATGAGGCTCCTGCAGCTCCTCCTTGCAAAGCTGGGGCTGTGGAGAGCTCAGGGGGGAAATATTCTTCATCTTCCTTCAGGACACATTCACACTAAACACCTTAATCCCTGCATCACACAAGACATCAGCCCCTAACTTACACACACATGCATGGTCCTTCTCTGGCAAGACAAAGCATCTGCTTACCATCAAAACAGAACATTACTGGTCACCAATCCCTGACAACCTTTAAGATTAATCACATTCTACTTTGTGGAGTTTTCTCAGGACTGGGAGTTATATTTAGGAAGTCCAAGGCTCAGGCACATGTAGTGAAAGCCCTCTATCAAAAATGCAAGTAAACTTTCATGATAACAAAGGCAGGTTTCTGCTGCCTCCCTGTAGGCAAAAAAGCTGAAGTTTACCCATATCCCCTATTCCATCTGAACCCCATTCTGGCTCAAATTTATAACAGACTGATTAAATGATCCAGAATGGCAAGGAGTTCTCAGTGAGGCTAGAGGAGATTCTCCCACCAGTCATGCCAGCCCTGAATGCCCCTGTGAATCCTGAGATTCTGGTGTTCTGCCCACTGAAAGCTCGTTCTGAGTGCCTGCCACGCCGTGCTCATGTGGCCATTACAGAGACCAGACCAGAGTTCAACATTTGGTGGGACCAGGTGACAAGCTGGAGGGAACTTCTTTTCTACTGGGACCAAAGCTGCTCAGTTCCCCTTCAGGAGGGATTTCCAGACCTGCCTTCATACACCATGCACACACCATGTATGGACTAGAGTAAGGACTGGGAATGACAAAGTCTGGGGAAGGAATGACTGTCTGGAGGGCTGTGACCTTCACCAAGAGCTGTGACAGAGTCCACACTACAAGGAAAAGTGGATGAAAGGCAGTTTGCCAAAAGCAGGCCAAGACAGAGTAAGCTGTCATCTTCTTCAGATAAGATTGTCCAGGCAAAGGAGCTGTGGCATTCCTGATCTAGCTGGATCAGAACAGCCAGGATCTGGAACAAATCCAGCAGGAAAGCTGATGTTAAGGTGGAAAACAGTGAGGCACTAAGCACTGCGAGATAGGGAAAGGAGTGCTTCCCACCAGGCAGCCAATCTGCCAGCTGATGCCCTTCAGCTAGCAGGGCTGCAGGGGCCTTTGCTGCTCAAAATATTCTGGCAGTGTCTGAGACAACAAGTGATGACAAACATATTTAGCAAGTTCCTCTGGCTGACCTGGCTGCGAAGGCACCAAGCTCCCTATTTCTTTTCTGTATTAGCCACACGTGTTATTTGCTCAGTGCTGACAGGGAGGAAGCTTGATGGAAAGCAAATAGATCAAAATAAAAAGGAGAGAAACCATCAGAATGGTGGGTTTGTGATCAAAGTGTCCAGCCCGATATGTCCTCAGAGAAATATTGGTAAAATCTTTGGCACAGGGGAGCTGAATTTGTTTATTTGGGACTTTTCCCGGGTCCATATGAAGAGAACAGGCAGTCAAAGGGCAAACCACAGTAAAGTGTACTTTCCTGAGTGAAATGAAGATGTGTTTGCACACGGAGCTCACCCTCAGGTGGCAGTGCAGGTAGCAGGAGAGGTGGGAGGGCATTTGGTTCAAAGTAGTAGAAGGTGTGTGCAGACATTGCTGCCATCGAGGCTGAGCCACTGCCAGGACAAAGCTCTGGGCTGGCTTTTGGGTCCTGACAGGTCTGTCCCACCTAAAAGCAAGTGGGTGGCTCACTAGTGCCCCTTGGGTGCTGGTCAAGGCCAGAAGGTAGGAGGAGTTCTGGAGGAAGAACTTTGGGCTGGCACATTTTGGAGTGGAAGAAGCTGAATGACTGGGACTTATGGCAGGCCTGAAACACGATCAGCTGCCTTTGGGGTTTTTGAGGGGCCAGCAAAGTGCCATACCAGAGAAAGGAGCAAGCAGGGTGGCAGAAATGTGTGCCAGCTGGGCAGACATAGTGACACCACAACATATTGTCTCAGAGCTGGAGCAGACCAAAGGTTTGATGTATTGGGTGAGTTGAAGCTCAAGAATATCTTGCCCCTACAGTTGGCTTGGCTGAGGTTGTATAGGGTATTTTTGTGTCATCAGGGTGTTACCCCGTGCCAGTGCTGGGTTAGCTCATGAACTCAGCATCATCTTGCCTCTTGGTGAAGCCTTACAGCACTCCTGTGACTTCCTGTGATGCTCTGAACTCTCTCTCAGGCATTCTTTCTAAGAAGCTCTCATCTTACCCCAGAATTTATCTAGGAAAGTAGTATTTACCCCATTGTCACACAGCTTATATGGATCAAATACCAAATTATCATCTCTGTTCTTATTTTAGCCTTCAGTATGCACACATTTCATGAAAATCAGAATTTTGCTTCTAGGAAGTGATTTGTGCCTTATTTATGCCAGAATACTCTTCAGAATTGGTGATTGTTAACATCCCACTTCCTGGGAATTATAAAAAATTGACTACTTTCTTACCCCAGAGACTGCAGTCGAATTAACACCCAACTGACACAGTTTTCACATGTCCTCATTTCAAGGTGGAGGCAATGTGCCACTGCCTGGGAGTCTGAATTTCGTAACATTAACTTGTGCCAGTTTTATTGCAAATACAACCTCAGTGTTGAATTCTCTGAATCTATAATATTTATATTTATGACAAATTCCATTCTTTTTTTTGCCCTAAAATAATTGCTATTTTTCATCTCACCTGCAGCCTTGTTGTCTATGGATTTTTCTGTCATTGAGAGCAGGAATATCACTTACAGCTCTTCAACAGCAATACCTGCCCTCTTTTTTTGTTCTTTCTTTCCTTTTTTTTTTTTTTTTTTTTTTTTTTTTTTCCTTTTTTTTTTTTTTGTTTTTAATTTAAGACATTTCTGTAGGCCTCAGACTTGCATAAATAAGTTTGTGAACTGGGCTTAAGCAAGTTTAACGACAATTCCATTACATGACCTCCAAGGCACTATGGATCTGAAGATCTCAGCTTCCAGGGGTGGCTGAAGACTTTCTTCAGCCCATCATTGTCTCTGTAGTGACAGAGCCTTTTTTAAATGTTGAGAACCACTGGGGCTCTGGGAGCTTTAGAACACTCAAGATGCTGGATATAACCCTATGTCTACAAAATGAATGTTATTTTATATTTATATCCAGAGACGGAATACAACTTAAAGGGCGCTCAGAATGGTTCAAGGTGGCTGTTCTCCCTGAGATATTGCACTATATTATGTTGCAACTCAAAGGAGTGAAACAGAGTAATATATAATAATCTGACTGAGGTAAGCAATGCAGACAACAGTGGAACCCACATATCATATCCAAGACCTGTAAGTAGAGAGCTCTGTGAAAGGATGACTGTCATCAGACATATGATGTCCTCAGAAAAAGCTGAAGTATGCATCCAAATGTCACTGTGCTTGCCCAGTGAATGGTTGTCCCTTCCTCCCTTAGCTCAGATTCATGGAGCATCCATGGCCTTACAGTTATTAGTGGTTACCCTCATTCCCCTGGTCATCATTAGCTGTATTTCCCTCCTTAGGAATCTTCTCATATTATTTATAGGCGATTTATTCACATAGCTAGGAAGAGACCAAAATTTTCTAATTATATCTAGTAACATCACTTTCCAGTTTTCAGTACATTCAGTTTGCCAGACAATGCTTTGCCAAAAACAAGGTTTGCCAGAAATGCTTTGCCCAAAGACAGAGGAGGCATCTGCAGCATGCACTGACCAGACCCTATAAAAGAGCCCCTGAATCTGGGCTGTTCTGTCTGCAGAGGAAACTTCATGGTAAGTGCATGTCTGTGGTTGGCAGAAAGGGACAGTGTCCCTGCAGCCCCACTTCAGCCCTGCTGTCCTGATGTACGTACATGCACCTGCAAGGATTTGATATCTGCACGATAAAGCATATTGGTGTTTTCACTTTGCCACCTGTCTGTGGAATTCTGTGCAGCAATAATGAGAGATCTGCCGTTTCTGCTTTACAGCACCGATCACCTTCCAGCCTGCAAGGCATCTTCTCATAGCATAAGAGGTAAGAGCCTCATTTACTCGCATTTAAGGGACAGAAAAAGGTGGAAGATTTTTGTAGGACAGATTTCTTCATGGTGACAAATTATTGTAAAATTTTGTAGGCAATTGCTGCGTGCCCATATGTTCCTGGCCACTGCTCTGCTGTGACAAATAAAGCATGCTGATGGTTGGGCAGGCTGCTCACAGCTAGCAAGATTTCCTAAGTGGCTGTGCTTGAAGACACTAGCCACTATGTAATGCCAGGAAATGCTTCTTGGGGATTCCTTATGTTTAATTATGGAACAGTGAGGTAAATGATCTGTTCTGGCATGAAGTCCAGACAGACAGAGCTAGCCAACAGAACAGACTGTTGCAAAATCTTACAGACTTGTAATAAATTGTAGATATTACTGCATATGAAACTGGCCAATAAATATATATGAAAATAATTTCCAAACTATACTCCAGGGTTATAATCTGTATGTAGGCCTCCTACTAGTAAATTTGGTAAAAATACAAAAATATCTTTCCAACTAACCAAATAACAAAAAGGGGAGGTACTGCTCCTATTCCTATGAAAGAGAACGGAATAAAATGGAGGATCTGCATGCTACTAGGATTAGCTGCAAATGTTTGTTAACATTTTTGTTATTTAGCTAACTAAAAATTATGACATCTTATCAAGCTGTCTGTTTGCCAAACTTCCTAGAAATTCAGATTCTTTCTATTATGTGCTATTTCTTTGGAAATCCAGTACTGCATTTAGATATCTGGCTTTGATTTATAAATTCTTGAACTAAGGTTTCTAGCTTTGCCTATAGTTATTTCCACAAACAATTAACATAAGAAGAAATAGTTGGTCGTGCAGTATTTTAACCTGATGAATGATGTGTCCTTACATGCCAGTTGCTTACCAGTTGCTTAAATCATTTGGGATGAGAAGCAAACAACTCTAGTCAATGATTCAGAGCATCAGCAAAAGACATTATGCCGTAGATAGCCCTCAGAACACCTTCTGGACCATTATCAACCCAAATGACACATGGAATGCATCCTCAGGAACTGTACATGAAGACAAACAGACTTGCAATTATGCTACAGAGCAAAGTTACCCTGGAGAAGGTCCTCAAAAGACTTCATCCTGAAGCTGACAAGAACCTCACAAATTTTAATAGAGGCAATTTAAAATCCTGCATGTAAGAAAGAATAGCCCCGTGCAACAGGATATGTTGTATTTTTTTTGGCTGGAAAAGAACTTTGCAGAAAAGGGTGCACTGTGACACTTGCGCATTTTGGTATAGGCAGCATATATGCACATTTGCGTAGGCAGCAGGTAAAGACAAGTGATTCTTTCCCTGCATTCAGCTCCCATATCTGGAGCATTCTTCCCAAATCACACATTCTATTACATGGTTAGGGTCTACCAATAAACTTTGTGACAACAAAAAATACTGACTCATTTGGGTAACATATCTGCTCTTCGACAGTGTTCTCTGCTCTGGCAAGCATCCCCATAGAGTGCAGCCATGTCGTCAGACGCTGAGATGGCCATCTTTGGGGAGGCTGCTCCTTACCTCCGAAAGTCAGAAAAGGAGAGAATTGAGGCCCAGAACAAACCTTTTGATGCCAAGTCATCTGTCTTTGTGGTACATGCAAAGGAGTCTTTTGTGAAAGGGACAGTCACAGCCAGAGAATCGGGCAAAGTCACTGTCAA
>VWZT01006378.1:7094-44373 GCA_013397055.1 Pachycephala philippinensis
AGGGATTTCGCACTTGCGGGAGCTGGGGGTAGCCGGGATGGAGCGTCTCCTCGGCACGAGTCTGCTGTTGGCATAAATCTGCTTTTGAGGTGTGCTGAATATTCCCGGAACAGCAGCGTGCCTAAACCTGGCATTCTTTCAGATTTTCTGTTTTCTTTCAGTTTCACAAACTGGTTTTTTATTCTCAGGCTATCTAAACAGTGATTGTGAATAATTGCTGTGTACCCACTGCACAGCCGTCTAAATGAGGCTTTTTTGTCTTCTTGTCAACAAAAGAAAAAAAAAAGCTCCACGGCATATACCCTTAGAGTTAGAAAGGTGGTGGTGAGCCAAGCTTAAAAGAAGCACGGCACTTAATGAAAATGCAGGACGGAGTCTGGCAGGGAAGCAGTGTCATTCCCTTAACAGTATCACACTTGAAACTCAGTTTCTCAGTGCAGGCTGTGTAGGCAGACTGGTGATTTCTTGTAGGCTCTGTAACATATATGGGCACCCTATATAAAATTTTAAGAAGTAATTTTCTTTCTTGTGGCTAAATAACAGGCTTCAGTGTGCCAGGCTTCAGTAACATTTGAAATCTGTGCAAATCACGTTTTGAGCCCTAAGTGTTTATTTTCTTTATTCACTCCAGTCCATGAGGGCCTGTTTCAAGACAGCCCTTTCATAGCTGTTGAGGAGTCTGGTGCAAGGTGTATAGAAGCCTGTGAGGAGCTGTATTTTGATGTACAGAAGGGGAGTAAAAATTTGCATAGTTATGTATTGGCTGGTGTTCACTAAAATAATAGATTTGAATGAAAAAATGTTTGGCTGGTGTAACTCAGATGCAGAAGACAGAAACTCATACCCCATCCCACTCTCTTTAATGGCAGTTTCTGGAAAAGTATCTCTACACAGCGCCCATAGTAAATCAAGATTTTTTTGTGATTTTCTTAAAAAAGAGGTACCTTGGTAACCTACACCTAGGGATCTGTGCTCTCACTTATCCTCTCTCCTTCTCCTAGGGAACAAGGATTCACAGCGTACGGTTTTCCTTGCATAAATTGGCAGAAGTTTTTTTTATTTTAAATTTCCATTAAAATACTATCTTCTTAAAATAAAATCACCACCAGAATACAGTAACAAGCACTTCTATTTTATTCTGTTTTTATTAGAAATTCTTGGCATTTTAATATTCCAGGGGCTGATACAGTGAGTATCCCACATGTTCTCTTCCTTCCCTGTTACTCATAATGTAGCCTCATGCAAAACAACCTCTGGAATCACAGAAGAGTCGACTTTTCAAGAAGGGCATAATGGTTAGAAAATGTCTCACCTTAATTATTCAAATTTACACCAAAACTGCTTCTGTTTTCGTCCCAAAGATGTAAATTAAACAGGTTCTTTTGCCTCATGTTGCTGACTCCATCATGGAAGAATCTTGCATGGTCTCTGATACTGTGAACAGGTCAGCTTGTATGAACAGCTGGGTCCTGTTTTGCAGTGTGAGTCCCTACATATCCTCCAAGGGACATAAAATGTCATCTCCCTCTGCTTTGACCCAGATGAAAAGGGAGTTTTATGAGGAAAAACATTGCATTTGGATATGAAAACCTAAATTATCATTAAGCTAGCAAAGTAAGGACCATGTTTAACTGAGTGGTTTGCATAGCAGTGTAGTGTCTCTCTTGAGGAACAGCAAATAGAAGGAGCATCATTCCTCAGAGTAAAGAAAACAGACATGGGTACAAAATGTTAGTTGTTATTGATATGTTGGTGTAATTATCCTAGGTGAGGAGAATATTCAGTAAACAGAAAAAAATGTGAAGCTAAAAGCTCCTGTGAAAGTCATGAAAAGAGCAAGATTTGAGGAACAAGGATCTTAAATCTAAGGTTTGATTTGAGCCAGTTGGGACAGCAAGCGGACATGTGTCAGCTGTGCAAGGAGGAAGGTACCAAGGTACCAACATCCATCTGGAGTTCCTTGCTTAGCCTTTCTCAGCAGGCTGGGCAGTTCCTTTCACAGCTGGGTCTAGTCTCCCATTTAGCCTCACATTCCAGTTTTGGGAGCCAGGCAAACAGTAGGCATGGTGTCTCTAATTGCAAAAGTCATTTAATAACTATGGGAATAGGGAGGGAAGAGAGCATGTGGGAGGGGATAGAGGGATGGACCCGTTCTCATGTTCACCTATGAATGTCATAGCCAGAAGCAAAGTAAGACAGGCATTGGATCCAAACAAACCATGTTTCTTCAGCCAGCATAATTCATTTTCCATTCTCTTGTTAGCAAAATATTCACACTGTGGTGCTTGGAGGCACTCAGGGTTTGCTGCGTTGGGGTTGATGCACAGTTTAGTCGGCCAGCTATGCTTTGATGGAAAAGCTTTGGGCATCTCTTGGTATAAAAAAGGCCTGAGTTAGTCACTAGCATGGGAGGTCTTTATCCTTGATCTTTGGATGCTTCAGCCCCATTTCAAGGGTAGCACCTGAGAACTTGCGGAAGTGTTTGGACAATGGTGTTAGCAGCCACTGATTCTGCGTTTTGTGATAGACCTTTCCCGAAGTGCCAATTATTCTCCTTGACTTCCTTCTTTAAAGCTGAAGTTCTTAGTCTTGTGCAATTCTCTTGACTTTGTAGTGACAGTGCTGTAGAATTTTTTCTTGCTTCCACAGTGTTGAGGTGCAGAACTAATTTAAAGAACAGTGCATTCGGTTGGTTACCTTGAATGCACAAGCAAGTACTGCAGCAAATATCCAAGCACGGGATCCCAAAGAGCTTAAAGCATTCGTATTAGAAATGTGTCTAAAGCAAATGCATCCTAAAGCAATTGCATCCTAAAGCAATGGGGAACAGCTCTTGGCTGACTAAGGAATTCCATTGGGAAGTTTGTTTGAAAAGAGTACAGATGTCTTGCTGATTTACCCATAGTCTCATTCGACCGTAATGGACCAGGTGTCAAGTTTAGAGTTGATTTCATGTATCCAGCTCCCTTGAAACATATTTTCTTCATTTTTCTATGATTTAAGTATTTTATTTTTCTGCACCCTAAGAGTACATAACAGCCACTGCTTTTCCATGGCAACGCCCGTTTCCAGGATTTGTCATCTGGTGTTTCTTGTTTTTCTCTCTCTCTTTTTTTCCTTCCCTCCTCACCCATCTCCCTCCCAGCAGCTCTAACATTGCTCATTCTGCATCCATTTTGATTTCAGTATCTGAATGACATTTTCTTTATTGCACATTGGATATTTCAGTAGGTCTGTATTCCAAGCCTTCTGCAGTTATACAGTTAATTAAGTTGGCTGTATTCCTCTTTGGAAGGAGGACCATACTGCTTTCTGTGAACTATTAATGGAATACTATAATCTTACAATTTCTGCTAGTGTGGGATTTATTTATATGGCATTATTTTAATATTTTTTTCTGACTAAAAATGTAAAACATCTGCTCTTTAGACAATGTAAATCATACCAGACATAAATAATTTAAAAGACTAGGCAGTGGATAACTTCTTGTCTACAGTTTAGCAACCTTTACAGTTTAGCAGCTTTGCTTATTTTTGTCTATGGAAAGAACAGAAAATGGAAAGAACAGAAAGTGGTAAATTTCTATGCAAAAGAAATATACACATTAAAAAATGGCATTCAAGTAACTGCTAACCAATGCTTTTTTGGTCCTCTTGCTCTTCCTCCTCAGTTTCTCCCTATTGCCATTTTACAAGTACTAAGTCTTGCCTTTTTAATGTGGTTTTTTTTTTAACTGTTGCCCTAGAAACTGCCGTCGTAAGGGTGACACAGGTCCTCAGCGTGGACACCTTCCCAAGAGGAGAAGGATACTGGTAGCAGGAAGAGTATTCCCTTGAACTTAGGAGAATGAGTTCTTACACCAAGAGTGTTAGAAGACCATGAATTGGTTTCTGGCAGAAACTGTGGTTAGGCAAGAGTTTCTGTAAGCTCAGGTAGGCAGTCTTTGGCTAGAGGAGATTTCTGAGTCCCCTAAATTGTCAAGTCTTGAGGAAACCTGGATCCCACCTGGAGCCTGTAGCAGGAATTGCAGTTCCTAGGCTCCACAATCTCTGTTTCCTGGGGAGTTATCATGCCTATTATTGATAGACCAGAGAATCAAAGGGTTGAGAATTCAGCTGCTAAGAGTAATTTTGTAGATTAAAATACCACAGAATTTAAAAATAAGTAGGAAGTGTGGTAAAATTCTGACTTGGCAACAGCAACTCATCATCAGTAGAGTCGATGTTCTCTAGGAGTCAAATGGGGTTGAGTTTGGCTCCAGATTCCAGGGTTTTATTTTGAAATAAACAAAGATCTCAGCATCCTTTTAGCGTGTTCTGTAAAATGACAATATTATCCACATTTTTCCGCTCAATTTCTTTTCTTATCCTAGGCACTGAAAAAATTAAGCAAGCCCAACACAAGCAGAAAATTAGAAAATAGTTAGCTCGATGTCGGTCGGTTGTAGGCAAAGCAAGTAATTTGACCCCTCTGGTTGTGAATACTGCAACTGGATTCCTGTAAGGCTGTTGTGCACCTCCTCAGCAAGTGACTGTACTGCTAGCATGATGTTACGTTACAGGACACTAAGGTCTGTGCTAGTCTGGCTGTGTATTACCTGAGAAGAAATTAATTGTTTTGTTACAAGTTACAAGGTGGGTGTGGTTATTCACCAGATTATGAGAAGGTATTTCAAAATCATGCTTGGCAGTCAGGAAGAACAAGTGTCTCAATGCCAGCCTAACAGCTTTGTAGTGAGCACATAAAATTGGTTTTAAGATATAACTTGTTTTGCCTTCACATAAAGCTGATGTGGGATGCGTGCTTAAAGAACCTAACTGTGTTTTCTTTTTTTTAGATTGTGTTTGTGGAACAAGCTGATCAGCTAGAGGAACTGGCTAAGACGTGGGGGTTCAAAACATGTGACATAAGACAACTGAGTAAACAGTATGTGTTTTGTTAAGATAAATTTTGGCAAATGCAGTTTATTCTTTGAGTGAGGTAAAGTGAGTCTTTGGAATACATTTTGGCAGGGAGCACATTAAATCTATGTAATACCCATGAATGTAATGGGCAAAACTCCGTTTCAGTGCAGTGAGATCTCTTTACCCAAAGGTGCTTGTGCTCTGGATGGGACTTGGACGATGGACAGTCCATGTCATTTTTACCTTCCTTGGTTTGGAATTGCAGACATGGCTGAATTGTGCTGGCTCACGTATACTTCACGGAACAAAATGCCATATTTAATTTTCAGGCATAATCACTTCTGTGCTCAAGAAGTAAGTGCCATTCTTTCCTGAGATTACATTTTGTTAGCAGTGGGCTGTGCCTAACATGAAACGCTAGACGTAGGAAATGTAGGTAACACTGACACTGCAGATATGAAACTCATTTGCTTGGACTTTGACATATTCCATAATAAAAATACAATTAGAAGATTTAAAATGTCTAAACACAGAGCTTCTGATTTCTCACTATACTGCAGCTAGGGCATTTATTTTTTCTTCAGCCAGTGAAATCCCCCAACTTTATGGTGAAGTGAAATAGTTTTGGACTGTATCTACTACACTTTGCATGTAGTAGCACTGTGAACAACTTGCGGCTTACAATTGAGACCTGCAGCATCCTTCTAGTAACCAATTGTTAAAAAACTTGTATACTGTGCTGAAAGGTTAATCATATAGTATATAAGAGTCATCAGATATTTTCTTCACTTGAAATAGCCTGAGGAAAATGGAAGGTGCTGAGAATACAGACCAGGTTGAGGAAGACTTTTCAGGATTTATAGCCTGCAAGAAAACAGAAAGAAGGGGAACTGAAAAGAGATAAAATTCAGTTCATTCGGTAGTCAGGGAGAAGGAAAGGAGAGTGAGAGAAATGTTATGCAGTAAGGAGTTTCAGCACAAAACAATAGTCATAGCAACTTCCTAGTAATGTTGATATATTCGTCCCTATTATTGCATGAACATTACATGACAACATATAGTTTTACAGTTCCATTGTAAATACGCCTTTCCTGTCAAGATATTGAGCAGAGCTTTTTTTCACCAGTGCTTGTGTCTGCATTTTTAGGCAGTCTGTTCTTCCATTAAACCTTGAAATTCATTGATTTTATATATCTATATAGACTTATAAATAATGTAGAGGAAAACTGGCATATAGAAAGTCACATTTTGTAGATATAATGGTCTGGAAGCTAGAGGCATTCCATATATATCCACACTAGAAAGCAAGACTGTGTGCAAATCTCTTTTTCAGGTGGATTCTACAGTGGAATAATTTTAGTTATTGTGAAGTCTGCCTTTGTTTGTTGGCATTTAGTATGGGTCAATACTAGAGATAATTGGATTCATCATGCTCTTATACTGCTTTCCTCACAGTTAGATATGTGTATTTTGCTGTGTAAATGTATTAATCAACTGCTTCATACCAAAAAATGGGTACAGGTAGAGGTACAGCAGGAGTTAATACGCTGATACTAGAAGAGACAGGCAAATCTGTACTTGCCGTTTACTCTGGTGGATTTTACTCAAATATACTGTTTAAGAGAAAGCTACTTACCGTGGAGAATTTTGAGGCATTTTGGATTATTAAAATTTTATTTTCTTTCCTTAGTGAATTCTTCATGCCAGGATTGGTTGATACACATATTCATGCCCCCCAGTATTCATTTACTGGTACAAGAGTAGACCTGCCTCTTTTGCAGTGGTTGACTTCCTACACATTCCCAACAGAAGCCAAATACCAGGACAGTGGTTTTGCAGAAGAAGTGTACACCAGAGTTGTTGTAAGTCCTGCAAACAACATTTACCTCCTTGATGACATTAATTTTTGTGTAATATAGGTATGTTTTCAGAAGGTCAGCAGAAGGAGTAGAGCATGTTTTACTGCCATGGAAACCAAATAAAACCAAGATAGCCACTGTTCTAATTGCTAGCCAAGATTGTCTGTTACTAATTCCAGTCTCATTCTGTTGTTGCTGGCAATAGAGTTCATTTAATCACAAGGTTAACAATGAACTGTTTATCACATGTTCTGAATACAATGACTAACATTTAAGACTACTCTCAGAATAAGTACAACCAGCAGGTGCAAACAACCTCAATGCAGAAATAACCAAGCATAGTAAAAAAAAAAAAATAAAATCCAGAGGATGTTTCCTTTGCTACACAAAAATCCTCTGTTTTGAACTCATCTTTTGCAAAAAACACATGAAAGAGAAGATGCTTCTCATAGATGACAACTCTGGGGTGTTTTGGAGTAGTAAAGGAAGACACTGCTGCTGCTGAGCTCCTTGTAGTAGGAATGTCTTTCACTGCAGGGCTTTAGATGGAATCTCTGAGTGGTATTGTGGTATTTGAATATTGTAAGGAAAAGACAGATCTTGGCTTCATGTTTGTCAAATAATTAACTCTAGCTTTTCTCAAACATCATGTTGGATGTCCCACCTTCTATCTCATTGAAAAAAAAATTAAAGAAAATTCTCAAATTACTTGGCAGCCAGAATGCAAAAATGTAGTTTAAACCAGTGTGTTGGATAAGTACTCAATATAGTTTGCATCAGTCCCAAGGATAGGAGAAGCTACAAATTTCATCATGAATTAATGTAACTAAAATAGCCAGTCATTTACTATTATGTTCCCCAAAAGTAATATGAAGAGGTGTCAACCACGATTTCCTTTCAAATGTGTTAGATAAATAATTAGCTCATAGTCTGAGTGGTTGTGCTGAGTTTACTTTTACAGTAAGTTTGTTACTTTGTAATTGGGGACAACAAAGGTTTTTGATACATGAAAACCTGACTTGTTTTTCCAGCTAGATCAGGTAGCTAAAAGAAAACCACCATGTTCCCCAAAAGCCTTGCTTTGCTAACGCTAGATAAACAGTGCTTCACTGTGAAAATTGGAGAGCCTTTCATAACTGGGAAATAACAAAAATGACTAGTTGTTTGTATTTCTAAATATAAATGGGAGTATTTCCAGTTTGGGGGAAGGAATATAGATTGGTTTCTATGGGTTTAGCCATTGCAAAAATGCTGTGAGGAATTTTTTGTAGTTCTTGACACTCAGACTTAAAAAAGGTATTATGAAATTAAAAATCTATATTTTTACCTTCCCACTTCACTGCACAATTTCACAATAACTAAATGTTCTTGCAGTTTGAAATGAGACTGCCTGTTCTGCATTTTGGCAGCTTTACTGTTTTTTTTTTCCAGACAGTTGAAACTGATTTCTTTTTTTAGAGACGAACTCTAAAGAATGGCACGACTACAGCTTGCTACTTTGCAACAATCCACACAGATAGTTCTCTTCTTCTCGCTGAAATTACAGGTGAGCCTAACAGTGAGTTTTGAAGGATATTGTGTGGATCATGTTAGTTGAAGGAAACAATGTTTAGGAGTTTCAGAATAGCTAGGGATCTGTTTTTCTCCGGATTTGCTTTTCATTCATTGTCCCCAAACCCCACCTGTTACCCACATTCACTTAAAGCACCTCAGTCCTACTGCTGCTTCTCCTTGTCGCTTCACTCCCAAACCTGCTGGCTGAGCTTGATTTAGGTCTGCTGGAGCTGTTCTCCAGCTGCAGCTCTCTGCTCTTCCTAACCTTTTGTTATTTGAGGTTTGAAAGAACTGAATGACAAGAGGCCCAGTCAGTGCATTAATTTCCTGATGCTCCGAGGTTTCAGCTGATAATCAATGTCAAAAATCTTCACACACCCTCTGAAATTGGAGAAGTGGAAGCTGCATTAGAATCTATTCCTTTCCTTCTGTTCACAGTTGCAAATGCCTGCTGTTTGAAAATGTTGTAGTTCTTGCAGGATTTCTCAAGGCTCAGACATCTCCTAAAGCTGGGAAATTTAATAAGAACCTCAGATTTCATAAAAAATTGCGTAGTCTTTCTGATTTAGTAGGAAAATTTTGAAGCCATTACATTCAACAATTCAAATAGTGAAAGTGGACAAAAGATCTGATTTAGAAACACATTTGACACCCTAGAATTGAATATTATATGCATGTCTTACACATGAGTTCTGATTTATTCATCTAGCATGGGTAAATCTCAAGAAAGAGGCTAGAATAGATCTGGAAATTTCTCCCTCTAAATGCATGTGGGAGGCATGTTAGCAATCTTGTTCCTTTCCCTTAAGGAGACATGGTTTGCTGAGATCTTTGTGCCTTCTCTCCAGGTAGTCATCTACTACAGCTACTGTACTTAGATGCTTCTGTTTCTCATCCTCTATTTCACAGCCATCTTCATATACTACTATTATGAATTTTGGTTGTGGTTAAGCTACAGTAATCTAGTTCTCATTTATGAAGTTGGGTACTAATGTGGAAGACAGCTCCTATATAAATCTTGCTTGTTTCCTTATTTACTCTTTTCTTTTTATCCTTAAAAGTCACATGAATGAGCCCAACTTAGAGCTAAAAAAAGAGCATAAATTCTGGTCATCTTAAGTGAAGCTGGGTGGGGTGGACTTTGGTTTTAATTTCAGTAGAAGTTTTGATAATGGTTTCTGAGAACCAGTGATTCTGAGATTTTTATTCTAATGCATCTCAACAGATAAATTTGGTCAACGAGCATTTGTTGGAAAAGTCTGCATGGATATGAATGACAGTGTGCCACAATACAGAGAGATTACTGCTGACTCTGTCCAAGAGACAGAAAGGTAAAATGATAAAATTGATGGCATAACCTTTTAAAATAAGATTTTTCATACATCTGAGAAGTGAATATGAATCTCTCTAAGAGCTTAGAGGTGTGAATTTTTTAGCAACAGGTTTCTTTCTTCCAACAGTACTGTCCCCTATAGTCCTAGCAATTCCTGCATATCCAGTTGCTGCACAGCCCAAGTGGCATCTCTGGCTTTTCCAAAGAGACAGAGCAGCCACAGATCTGGGGTTTGAGAGAATATGTGTGTTTTCTGCCTCGTCTTTTCCTTTTCACAGCTGTATGTGTGGGGGTGATGGACCTGACATACAATGGTGAGGTGGCAGCCAGTTCCTTTGTCCCCATCAATTTCTGAGATATTTCCTTCCACCATTTAGGTTAAGGCTTTATTCAAGCTGTAGGAGTCAGCTTTCATATACTCAATTTTAAACATCTCTTCTCCATCACAGCACCATTCAAACTACTCCAACATGCAGCTGAGAGAATGAAAGAGAATCAAATCAAGGCAATGTTTGTAGTGGAGGACAACCAAGACTGGAGTATGACAGCTTACTGTCATATGTTTCTCTTTTGTTTCACAGCCGTGCTAAGAAAACAATTAAGCAGACATACAGCTCCTCTCATGAGACTATTTATTTACTTGTATAAATGTTTCAAATGTCTTGCTGAAAGAGAAAACCCCTAAGAGCAATATAAATGTCTTATAGCACTTGTGTGAGGTCACTACCTTGCTTTTACAAATCATGATAAAGGCATGAAAATGAAAGTTAGAAATGGTCGTGTATTTCTAACTGTGTTTGCATTTAATGACTTTTTAAAACATGTAGTATTAGTTGTCTTCACTCTACTAACATTTTCTTCTATGTAAATCCCCAGCTTTCATAATACAGTGCAAGTCCTGCCAAATGGGCCTGAAAGCAGCAGAACTTCCACTTCTGATAGTTTTAAAAGCTTCAGAATGATCTAAACAGCTTTCTTTTAAATATCTTGTGTCTCCAACTCATTCCTTTTTGATTGTGTAATAAGAAATGTTTCTCAGCTTTGGGTGAGAGGTTGCCAGAAGTACTCCATAGCTGTCTAGGGAAGAGAGCTGTGTGCTTCTTGGAATGGATCTGGAGTACTTACCTGAATCAAAGCAATGCAATTGCAGAAGGATGAAAAACCTATTTCGTTAATAGGGCAACATTTTAGTTGGGTTTTTGCAATTTGGTTTTTTAAGAATCTAAGAAATGTGACCTGTCACACTGTCAGAAAATGGACTGCACTCATTTCAGTTACTTATAGTTAACCTCCAGAAATATTTATATTGAAAGCATGAAAATAAGATACAATTCCAAATGCTTTATATATTAAGTTTAAATTTGTCAAGAATTTGAATCTACCATTCTTTGTCAAAGAGGATTTAATAAAAGGTTAGGGAATTGAAATCTAGATTACCATATACGGTACTATCAGTTATAGCCACCTGCAAAGATGAGAACCTACGTACAAGTCTGGTTTTTTGCTACAGAAGACAGTGATTTGAAGTTGAGCTTCTCTCCTCGTAGAGAAGTGCATAAGCCAACAAACGATAGGGTATATTTGCAAAACATATTTCATCATATTTCATCAGTTTTGAAACAGGCCACACTGTTCAAAGAATGTGGAAAAATGAAAACAGCCGTATTGAAGTTTTGGCTTGTCACCTGAATATTATACTTCTGTTAGAGTTTCTGTTCAAGTGAGCATTTTATTATATCAGGTTAATCAGTAAGAGGAGAGACAGTCAGATGATACCTAATTGACTTTGCATTTTGGCTCTCAAAGTTAGACAACGGTGGGCTCAAACTCCTTTGGTCATTGCAGAATTGAGCTCAGGTCTCTCACTTCCATCTGGTGATCTAGCACAAGTGCTGTGTATCCAGCCTCTAGCATTATTCTCTTTTCCCTCTGAAGATATTTGATAAAATTGATACAACATGTGTTGTGATCAAAATTACAGTTTTCTTACTATAAGCTATGACACAAAAATTCACAGAGATCCTGTCCAGAAAGCATCTCAAACTGTCTTTTGGAAGTCACTTACATAGGGCTTTCAAAGAATTTCCTCCTTCCAAAGTCAGAGGAAGTTTAGTTTGCCATCTGCATTATCCATAGTGACTGCTTGGGGTTTTTTGTAGAGGTCTGAGATAGCTTCTTTTATTTAACAGAGCAAGTAAATCTTTATTTTCCGAATGGTAGATCATCTGTATGTTAACATTAATACAAGCATTTCCAGAAAATCAAGGGTTCTTTAAGTAAATGAGGACATATGCATCTACTGTAAGATATGTGATGCATCTTTCAAAAATTGGATTTGAAAAGACTGTAATACTGCAATTTAAACTCATGGACAGGCAAATTTAAGTTTGGTTTGTTTTTTCTTTCTCTAATATTGCAGCTGTAGGTTATAATTATGTTTTCATTTAATGTAGCATGTGTTAGGTTTTCAGAACTCAGAATAATTACTGCTTGTCTAATGCTAAGTATTGCAAATGAAAAAACAATAGTCTACATGTTCAGGGTCAAATTCAAAACTGGCATAATTTGGTGTCACTATCCTGGCTTCATTGTGCTCCCTCTTTTTATTTCATCTGAAAATCTGGCTCAACTCTTTGTGAAAAATTGATCTATGTCTGAAATGTTTAACAGTGTAGCCAGGTATTTTTATATTTTTCATAATTTATGACATGGAGGACAGATTTATAGCAACTTTATTTCTACCCTTTTTCAGGTTTGTTAAAGAACTACTGGAAAAGAAAGTAAGTAGTGTTCTTTTTTGAATTCACTTCTGTATTCAGAAGATGCTGTGTGAATACATGAAATAATTAATCCTGCTATCCAAAGCTGTTGTCTTGATGACAAATCAATAAATACACATAAATAGACAGATATCATCACTCTGAAAAATGTTCTGCTAGTTTCCTTCAGAAATGGACTTGTAACAGTGTCAAATCAGTTTTCTCAAATCAGGGCTCAGAGCAGAGCAATGTCACACCTGTGTGTTTCTCTACAGAGTTTGAAATACCTGGCTTCCTAGAAAGGACAATTTTTTGTTAAAGAAAGGTGTAATTCAGTTTATCACTCTGTGGTACATAAGTAGACAGACTAATTAAAGGAATTCTCACCAGCAGAATTCATTGTTTTTTCTGTACAATTACCAATCCACTGTAAAATTAGTGTTTTGGATCAGCGCATGTGTAGTGGTTTTGTTTAAGACAACATGTCTTAAAGTGTGTTTCTAAAGAAATTCAGGCTTACACTTCTGTGGTAAAGACAGAGATTTACACTCCAATATTGCAAGCAGTAGTACTTTTCTTATCAGCCTTTCGTTTTCAGTGGCTTCTTTTGACATCCTATCAAAATACTCAAGAGCAGATGCCTTGAGTTTAATGCCTAAACCGTATGTATTACTAGAGTAAGTTGGCTGATTTGCAAAGACCCGAGCTCCTTTTTTCTGGCAGATAATACAAGGAACTGCAATCCAAGTTATCACTTAGTGGCTAGTGCAAAACTCTTGCCTCTGACTGATGACAGAATTGTAATCCTGTTGACTATTTTTTATGAAATTTTTAATCTAGAGATGCAAGGTATAAACCTCTGTAATTCTTGGTGTCTTCTCCATAGTTTCCTACAGTGTAGCATATCTGATTATACCACTCTTCTTACTATCTCGGGAGTATAGGAGTTTGTTGCTATTATAAGTGGACAATATTGAGCAAGAAAATGGCTTTGGTTTTGCAGAAGCTTGCAGTTTTGCATCATTATATCTTCAGTGGTCACAGAAGTGGGACTGAAAAATATCTGGTCATTAAACTGACTTATTGCTCATCATGCATATAGGACTGTCAGCAAATGTGAAAAAGTATCCAGTGCTGCTGAAGACTGGTAAAATCTCAGTGACTTGATGAGAGTTCTAATGAAAACAAATTCTTTAACAAAGTTCATTAAAATTGTTGTAAGAAACCCCACTTTAATTCTCTGTTTCTGCAATGAAATGTCTAAGGAAAGTGAGGAAATGACTACACAGCTTAATTTGAGTTAGCAAGGATGCAGTAAGCAATAAGCAATGAAGAAAAAATGTAATTGCCATGTAAATGCTAGTCTTATGGTTACTGAAATATATATGTAGAATACAACCCCTGTCTTTTTATTATTTTCAGTATCCCAGAGTACAGCCTATAATAACGCCCCGCTTTGGCCCCTCCTGCTCAGAGGACTTGCTGAATGCTCTTGGTGATTTAGCAGAGACTCACGATCTCCATGTGCAGGTAAGCTCTGAGAGCTCTGTGTGAAATTTAAATGGTGTGGACAGAACAGACAGCATGCTGACCATCTGAAGACACCTTCACGAAGAGCTACCTGATCTCAGCATCCACTCTGTTGTGGGCTGGTTCTCTCTTTTACCACACGATCACATTGTGTTATTTTATCTATTTTTTTAACATCTTCCAAAAAGCAAGGGGGCCATTGTGTCACCACACTACTGGGATAGACATGTGTACCATCTCATACCACTTTTAAAGGAACAAATGGATCTACTTCTTTGGGTCCCGTGGAAACTTCTTTGGGTCTGATGAAAAAAGAAATCCAAGGACTACATCTAACGATAGGGTTTACGAACGCTGGTTTCTATGAATGTATGTTTAGCACCAGCAGATTGCACAGAAGGTTGTAATGTCAGGTTCAGTGCTGTTTAAAGGACTCACTGCTATGCATTTTCTTATTGCAGAGTCACATAAGTGAGAATGAAGAAGAAGTCAAACTTGTGGAGAACATGTTTCCTGCCTACCAGAATTACACCGAACTGTATGATAAAAACAAGCTGCTAACCAGCAAGGTAACCACATAAAAACTTCCCCACGATAACTTACATTAATCCATGTAGAGAATATGATGGTTTACTGTATTTACCTGAAAAATCTGTATTGTTCTGTCAAGGTCAGTGACATCTGGGGGAAAGTAAATTTGTTTTATGTTCTCTGTTGAGGTGTTGGATCTTTAAACAAGCCCACACTAGTCCTTAGTATTTTAGGGGAGATGAAAAATAAACATATTTTATACTCCCTGGTTCATTTTCCAAAGGCTCCAAAGAGAATTAGGGCAGTGGGATTAGAAGGAGACTAGATACCTGGTATTGTAGGAACTGGTAATTCTTGGACGGTACCCAGTTATCCTTATATTCCAAGGATATCATCCAGTTTTTACACACTGATTTGCCTGAAGATTTCTTCTGTGTTCTTATGGTAGGACCAACTTCATCTTTTTCCTATGGAAAAGCAGCCCTCCCTGTTGAGTTCTGAGCATCAACCTCACTTGCAGACAGGTGCATCTTACTGTTGTGACTATCCAAAAGCACTCTCATCTCATTTTACCAGTTGATTCTACCAAGCTTTGAGAAGCACACTAGCCTGGAGAGTTGAAATTAATGAAAGCTTTATGCTGGAGAAATAAATGTAATATACCTGTTATGGATGCTAAAAAGCTTTAGCGGAGAAGTTTTCAGCTCTCAGCAGCAGTTTGTGAGAGCTCTGTTCTTTCTCATGCGAAACTATGCAAAACATGATAAGGTTTTCTGTAAACAGACTTTGCTAATCTTGCACCTGCGTTTATAATTAAAATTGTTGTGATACTGACTAGAGAAATGAATGATGTGTGAATTGACCAATTACCCTGATAAGTAGTTAGTTAGAGGTCCAATACCTCTTGCCTTTTAGGAAAACACTAAAAAAACTAA
The DNA here is from genome assembly GCA_013397055.1 of Pachycephala philippinensis. Taxonomy (NCBI): domain Eukaryota; kingdom Metazoa; phylum Chordata; class Aves; order Passeriformes; genus Pachycephala; species Pachycephala philippinensis. Next base: position 22,500 of record VWZT01006378.1, read on the forward strand.
ACACATAAAACCCCGTCTTTTATTAAATAAATAAATCAATCAATCCATTCCTTTCTGCTGACCACTCGCGTGTCTGAGTCCTAATTGCCTCTTGGCACCGCCGGCAGCAACATACCTGCCCACAGTAACTGCAGGTTGGAGTGCCAAGGCACAGATTATTAGACAGTGGAGTGCCCATGCAAAAGTGAATATGAACAACCCAACTACAGTCTGAGTACTTAAACATCAGTCAAGTTAATTTAAGTATTTAGGACATTTTATTAAAAATTTAGAATTTTCTGAGGCACAAGGGGCAGCTGGAAACTCCCTGGGAATTAGCTCTCGAACTCCCATTTCTGTGTTTGAAATTGTACCCCAGTACATTACTTGTTTACTGTCCCTTTTGATTGAAAAATCAATATGAACTACCAAAGTATGTACACAGCATTAACCTTTGTTTTCTTGCACAGTCCTCTGCATACTGATTTGGATTGTGAGTGTTAGTGTCCTAAAGAGCATATTCATGCTGCAAAAGCATAGATCTTAATTCTGTCAGACTTGCATGCACACAAGTGAAAATGGTCATGAAAAATCATGATTACTGGTGCCTTCTGGAGTCAGGCTCCTGGTTGTTCGGGAAAGCATTCTATTAAACACAAGCATAACAGAACACCAGATATTGTCTCCCCATCCACCCAAACTAAGACACCAAATCAATTTTTTAAAGTGTTTTAAAAGCAGGGTTTTTTTTGGAGATGTTGCTGAAATATTTCTTTCTTTTTAAAAGACAGTACAGATTGGCAGGGATATGCTTCAGCAGCTACTATATGTAGGTCCTTAAGTGAAGACGTGGCTATTCTCCTTGTGTTTTCAGCTACACTGAGCTTGATGAGTAGTGATGGGAGGGGTACAGTGCTATTAGGAGATGCTCAGTGGAAACTGTCTCTGTGCCATTCTCAATTTTATGTGCAGATTGCAAGATCTAACAGAGCTCTTGCTCTTCTCTTTCAGTGGGCATTTGGCATATGAGGTAATGCAAATTAGATTTGTGTGGAAATAATTGGTTTATGTACTATTAAATTATCCTATCCTATACTTCTATGTTTTGCTTGTGAACTTGTTTTTAAAGTCACCTATGTAGGCTAAGAAAAGTAATTTATCAGTTGCATAAAAGATTAGATTATTTTACTTAAAGAATATTTAATCTCTCTCTCTCTCTCTCTGGTGTAAAGCTTTAGAGAGCCAATAGGAAACATGCTAAGCGTACCTACATCTTCCATTGTATCTGGTGCATTCCTAGCCTCAGTACTTAATCTCTGTGTTAGCTACAAAATATAAATTGTAAGGTTGCTACAGTGCTAGGACAACTGAGGAGTTCTCGCTTTTGTTCGTTGAAGCTCTTTGGTCACAGCAGTCACTGCAAGAGCAAGCACCCTCTATTCTTATATTAAAAAAATGAGAAAAACTGAAGGAATGATATGTCATGCACACTGAAGTTAATAATTTTTTCCTGTGTGGATTTTAAGAGCTTCATTCAAGAAGTGCGTTAATTTCACTTGATGGTAACATGTGTCCTTTTTGGCTATTTAAAGCAGTGCAGCAAAACTCACAGCCGCAGAATTAAATGCTATATTGAGTAAATTGGTGATTCTCTTTTTCTTTAGACAGTAATGGCTCATGCCTGTCATCTTTCTGAAGAAGAGCTGAAACTTTTTAGTCTTCGTGGAGCTGCAATTTCACATTGCCCCAATTCTAACTTTTCGTAAGTTAAAAAAAAAAGAAAGAAAATAAGGCTGGTGTATAATTAAATAAAGCTGTTCATGTAGTACCCTGAGTTGATGCTACCATTGCAAAGCTATTTATATGATACCTCATTACACCACCAATGACATATTGGATTGAACACGACCATTCATCATCCACTTCTGCATAGCATGCTCTGGACGGATTTGTGGTCTTTCAGTTTAGTTATTGCATCTGTATCTATATAAACATTTCTTTTCTAAAATTTTGTTTCTTTTGACTGTTGTGTCAGTGGTAGATGCGAGGCATCTCCCTTCCCCCCTGAAGTGTGCTAATGTTTTGGGGGAACGGACTATATAGTCTTCTTTCTATTGAGCAGACATGCGATACTGCATGGTATCCAGACAGAATAAATGATAAACCGAATCTTGCACACATTAAGGGAGAGTCTTTGTCATAAAATGGCTCTGCAGCCCTGCTCTTCCTGGACTTTTTCTGCATGCATCACACACAACATGTTTCTCTTTCCAATCCAGGTTGCGCAGTGGTGTCTTAAATGTGCGAAAGGTTCTTGACCACAACGTGAAGCTTGGTCTTGGCACAGGTTAGTGGTTTGCTGTAGAAGTGGTTTCTTCTGGAAACCATTGGGGGATACAAAAACATTCACCTGTTCATATATAAAAATCAGCATGTCTCCAACTTTTGGTCCTCCTTTGTTTTCCCCACGAGAGTAAGGAAGTCTAGAGTACTGAAATCTAGGGTTGGTCCAAAACTGTTTAAAGAGAAAACAAAAAATTAGTGAAGAGTTTTGTTGCTGTTTTGAGCTTAAACAGAGCTTGAGCAACGACTTTTCAGTTTTCTGTTTTTGTGTTGTGTTCTATTCACCTGACTGTGTGTGAGAGCAACTTTATTGGGAATTATGCCTTCAGAGACAGTGCTTAGCAGTAGAACTTGTTGGGTTTACCACATATATCTCTCCATAACTTTGAATGAAAGCTTATAGAAACATAATTTAATAGTGGAGAATTACACCCAAAGCTTATTTCTAAGAGTCTGATCCCTTCTAGATGTTGCTGGTGGATATTCAGCTTCTATGCTGGATGCTATAAGGAAAACAATGATGGCATCTAATAGCCTTCAGATCAATAAAGTGAATGAAACAGGATTAACCCTTGAAGAGGCTTTTCAGCTTGCCACTCTGGGAGGAAGCCAAGGTAAGAACAAAATTCTTTAGTGTGCACACAGAGAGCTACATCTCTTTTTGATTATATGTCTCCCTGTCTTCATGGGAGATTCATGGATTTTTCTGGTGCCAGAGTGAAATCTTACTGGTGGGCAGAGATAATGCTTCAGTCTCTCATACCCATATGAGGCTTTTTAGAGGAGAGTACTCTATTACTTCAAGAGTTCAGTAACAAAGTCTTAATGGCTTTTCAGGGTTGTGCATTTGCTTTGCAAAGATCCTCAGACTTCTTAGTTATAAAGTTATAAGTGGTTGTCTATTTATTGTACCAGCTGGAAATTTGTTTTCTCAGCAACCATCACCGAGAAGAAAAACTGCAATTACTGTAAAATCATGCATTCTATTTGTCATCAGTTTCTAATTTTGCTTGTGCTTTTTGAGCTGTCAGTGAGGCAGTTTGTCACAAATCAAAACATCATGCAAATCACTCCTCACTCAGGGAGAAGCAGAAAATTTAAACAGGCTATCCGCCATGGTTGTTCAAAACACAGTTGCAACTGCAGAATACCGTCATATAGTATATGGGTTATCCAGTTTTGGATAATCAGTTTTGTTATGAACAGTGTGCACATACAAATAAATACAATTTAAAAAGTTTTAGTGGAACTGGTATGATTTAGCAGAGAGGAAATCCACACATAAGTGAGAACCTATTATTGTTTCAGTTAGCAGAAATGAGCTCACTACCTGCAAAAGCGTGGGTCCCAAATCTTTTCAGTGTAGCATCTCTGTAGCTGTCAAAAAGCTCCATTGGGAATTATTAATGGAAGTTTGAAAGATTAGTGAAAATGTCGTCAAACAGGTCTTCTCAGGACTGTATTGGAATTCCTGGAGAGTGTAATGGGGGAAGTAGAGAAGAGAGAAGATTAGCAGGGAACAAAAAGTGTTCTTTTTCCTGCAGTGTATACTGTTCCACAAAGTGTGAGAATAAGCTATCTGAGACACAGAAAGGAAGACTTATAAAAATCCCAAACTCCTATGTAGTTTCCCTTCCCAGTTACTCTTGTGCTTTTTCTGTATTAGGTTTCCTTAGTAAAATGTTAATTTTGTACATTGATTTTAAGCTGGTTTATCCTTACTGAGTCACTTTTAAGGGTAGAATATATATATTACTTCTACAAGCTTTCAGTAGCCTGGATACTAAAATTTCAATAGCAGAAATTTAAATGAGTGATTCTTTCGTTGAAATAATTTGCTTTGTAAAGACTCCTAAACACGTGTCACCCTCTTGTGTTTAATCTAAAAATTGCATTCTGCTCAAAAACCTGAAGCAATACGAGATCGTTTTAGTTGAAAGTAGTAGGTAATCAAAATATTTCATAATTTGTAGGTGTTTGAATGTCTTTAAGATTTTGTGATATTCCTGCCACTCACAAACTTCAATGAAGACTGAAGTTCCTTTGTCAGAGCAATCTGAAAACAAATGAGCAACTTATTTGCAGATATTATGCTCTTTGATAATTTAATTTCAGAGTATTGGAAAAATTTATTTAATTCACAGATACTTTCTACTACTTAAAACCATCCTAATTTATTTCTAAAGAGATACAAAGATCGTTTTAGATATTTCTAAGCATTTGCAAGCGCTCAGTCGCTGAAGATGAATATGTAAGTTCTCAGGGCCTGTGGACCTGACACCTGTGGTTGTAATGAAGCTTTCAAAAAATAAAGCTAAATAATAGACCACAAGCCAAGCCTTACAGGTAGATATGAGACCTTCGGATCTGGCTATGATTATTTTTCCACACCATGTTATTCTTTGTTCCTGCTAATTACAAGTAGTTATCCTCACTGGACACTTCTTTTATTATCATACTACTATATATTACTATTGTAATAGGCCTATACAACGTTTCAAAGGTGCTTAAACTGTTTAAAAAATGCAATCTAATACTGCCTTAGCAAGGTGAGTGTTTACTGTTTCTCTGACTTGATTTCATTACCCTGTTTGGAGTTTGAGTGTTTTGCAATATAACCAACTATTTCTTAAGTTTCTTAAGAACTCAGGTGAAAACATACTCACTACTCCATTTGGTTTTGGGTTTTTCCTCATAGTCAGCCAAATTCTTGTTTGTCTTATGAATATTTTACATAAGTTGCCAGGTGTTTTTACATGGTGGAAAGAGGCTGAAGACATCTTTGTGAACTTGTTTTCTTTCTCAGCTCTAGGACTAGATGATGTGATTGGAAACTTTGAGGTGGGCAAAGAATTTGATGCACTGCTAATCAACACGAAGGCTTCAGATAGCCCTTTTGACTTGTTCTCTGCTGATGATTTTGAGGTAATCAGAACAGGATTGATGATCAAAAAAGTTGATGGAAATGCTGTGGGGCAGGTCCGTGATACACACAGAGAAGTCTCTTGAGAGTTATTCCGGTGACAGGAATTGGGTGTACTACACCCCTGTTGTCTGTGCTTCAGCTTAGAGGTTCCATGCTGTTTTTCTTCAGAATCTTGCTGACCCCAGTGGCAGTCCCATAACACCATGAGCAAAAATGCATGTAATGTTTTTAATGCATGTTTTATTAGCCCAAGATGATAATTAGAGTTATCTATTTGCAGCGACAAATGACAGCCAAGAAAAAAGCAATTTAGTTTTAGTCAGTAGTTAGAGTTCAGGCTGAAAAATGGCAACCTGTTCCCAGAGAAAGATTAGGTTGCCTTTTCTACATTGCTGTTATAAAATGAAGCAAGCACTCAAGATGGCTAATTTGAGTTAAAAGTACAGTTTTTATGTTAACATTAAAGCAGTGCTGGCTTTATGGTATGGAAACACCTTCTCATACAAAACCTTCTCTGACTAAAAATGATAATTAAGAGCAGTTACTTGAATTTATAGATGTGGCCAGACTGCCTGGAAACAATTCCAGTTCTGTAAAAAGTATTATTTTTCTGTTTAAATCTAAACCTTTTAAGCTAAGTTATTGGTCCTTAGGACTTTACAAATGTTTAAGTTTTGTCTTATTTTCAAAAAGTAGATGATGTATGTTAAGCTTTGATTTCACTGTTACTAGGAATATTTGGGAGAACTGTTTTTATCAGTTCTTTCAAGCTTCAAATAATTATGATCTGGGACAACAGATACTGCTTTCTGAATTGTTTTCTCCCATTTTTTATAGGACACTCTCCAGAANATTCTCATTTCCTATATCAAATGTTATCTAAATTAATCTTGGGGTGAATAATAAATGTATTTATAGATAAGTAAGTATACATTTGTTCGCAGTAATTAAATATATTTATTCAACTCTTATATAAACATTAACATGTGCCTGATAACTAGTATTATTATTTTACATAAATAAATAAAAGTTGACTTATATTTATTTGTAAATACGTCCGGGCAGTGTCTGGACCAGGGCTGCGCTGCCGCTGTGTTGTGATGTTGAGGTGCCTGGTGCCAGCTCTGGCCTCAGCTGTGTCACGCTCTAACTAGACTTTTGCCTTCTTGAGGAGCTGTCTGGGTCAGACCAGCTTTCTTGCTCAGATACTGTGCAACAAATCATTTTCTGTACAGATACATAATATTTTCAGAGTCTGGGTCTACTGAATATATGGAAAATCCATGACAGTATTCCAGCAGCTGAATGCTATGTTTATTTTTTAAAAAAATGCATGGGTTGCAAAAACATTTATTGTTTGGTAGCCCTGACTATTTCTCTCCAAACGGACTTGCGTAGTTCTAGGAAAAGGCCATTGCAAGTGATGTGTTCCAAAACTGATTTTGTGGACTGCATAACTTTCATTAATTAAATCAGTGCATATATTTATGTGTAAATCTCTGTTTTGACCATGTTATTTCAGGTGATGATCGGAATATTTCTGAAGTGTATGTGGCTGGAAAGCAAGTGGTTCCCTTTTCAAGCTCTGTATAAATCCATTTCCCTTTTGCAAAACACTCTGCTGATCATTCTGCATCTGATTTGGAAAAGATTGATTAAACACAGTGCCTGATCATCAGGAATGACACCTCACTTTTGGATAATGTTATAAAACTTGCAAACATTAAAAATTTTGTTAGACCTTTCAAGAATTACTTTACCAAAATTTTCATAGTTCTAGAGGGAATGGCTATTTAAATATCTCTGTGAAAATAGCATTTGTGCATTAATAGGGGATATGATAAATACCTTATTTAAAGAGGACACCTGCTGTTCTGTTTAATGATAGTATAGGAAGCATTATGTGGAACAATGAGATGCTTTTTCTGTAGGAATTTAAAAAAACCCCAGTGCTTGTAAATTGATTGTCCAGGTAATGGATATCATGGCAGAATGCAATTTCCATAATATTATCATCAAGTATGGAAAAATCAGTGTTATTTTGGAAAATGTAGAGCAGCTTTCAGTTTTTCCCAGGAGCTATTAAAAAAAAAAAAAATTAACTTAAAACATTATTTTTTAAGAGGAATTAAGTAAGAAGTGTGTGTTTATAAATAAATAGGAGTCCTTATCAAAGAGTTCAGAATTGTCATTTGTAGTCAGACAGTCCATTGAATTACCTTGATCTGAGTGACGGCTGAATGAAACTTTTGTTAAATTAGAAGCAGGCACTAAGATATCTCTGCAGGCTACACAATGGCAAACACATTAAGAGGGTTTTCTGGACCATAAAGAGTGCTTCATCTAGTTCAGCATCCTGCAGAATCTTCCCAAACTCATTTGCTCCTGACTGTTCAGACAGGGTGATATGATGTCCCTTCTCCTTTCTGTAAGGGAGTGAGTGCATTTAAAAAATTTCCAAGAGAAATGGTCTCTTTCTGGCCATTACCACCTTCGACTTGAGGTGAAAACCATCACTGAAAAAAGCAGCTCAGATTTCATGTGCTCTTTGCGTCTTTCAATGTGGCAGCCATAATTCCAGCCCTGTAAAATTCCAGGATTCCAGGTAAAAAATATGCCCTTNAAAAAAAGTTATTTTTCTCTTTTTTTTTTAAAATTTTTTTTTTTTTTTTTTTTTTTTTTTTTTGTGATATTTGTTTGAGGAGGGGATTACTTCTTATTTCGTTATTATGTTTTTGCAACACAAAGGATGTAAGCTTTAATTTCAGGGTCATTAGAGACCAATATTGTATTTAGATACTGTAAACATGTGTTGAATATGGTTTTAAGGCTTGCTTCAAACTTCTTTGATTTCACTAAGCCTGGTTTCGCACTTTTATCTCACTGCCTGGGGATATAGGACTTACCTCTGTTCACAAAACAAGGGAGGTCACTGCACCAAAGTTTCACTTTATGTCTACTTCTGAGAGAGTGCTTGGCCCAACGTCACTCATAATGTTTCGATTTTAAAAGCATTTTCAGAGCTTATGTATTGTTATGATTACGCCTACATGAGACAGCATAGCATCAAGGGGAAGAGTAACAGCTAATTTGGGCACTTAAAGCAGTACGGTCTGTTCAGTGTGGTTTTTTTGCCAAAGCTGAGGGGTCGTACCAAACAGCAGGGAATAACCAGGAGATGTCTGGCAGACATCACCTGGATGCAGCCGCTCACTGAGGGTTCGCTCAGGTATCTTCCAGGTTGCTGCACTGTGCCACTGCTCGCTGAGGTACAGCCTTCCTACCCATTAGGTTCAAAGACTTCTAAGGCTTTAGGATTCAAGATCTAAGGATTAAGATTTACACATTCCATCAGGGTGTTTTCTCAACCTTTATGTTTTTCATGTGTCCCAATCACCTACACAGTAGCACACTTGTTCAGCAAATAACAGTCTTCAGCTCTTTCACTTGGTTTCCTGATTCAGGGAGCATTTTTTCTCATGAATTTTGACATGAATTTAATTGACCAAATTTCACATTTCAAAACCAAAGATTTGTAAGACACATGTTTTAATCCTCCCAGTTACTGTTTGAAACTATTTTTAGGGAATTACATGGTTTTCAGCTTTGGCTTTCCTGTGGTGGAGAAAGATCACACAGCCTTGTGTACAATGTATGCTAGTGCCCTACTTCTTTGCCTCCAGAGCTATGAATTAGATCAATGCTTTTATTTTACTGGTAGTCTTAGCTGTCTCTGACTTAATTGTTTTCCCATTATTTTCTGGTGTTTTTAAGAAAGGGATTCAGATTTCTTCTTAAAATATTTTTGGGGGTGGACAGGTTGCTTATTTGCAAACTGGGAACACACTAAAACTTTAACAAGTTCAGGACTACACTGCTGGCCCAGTTGCAAAGGGTCTCTCTAGGATAACTACTGCCAGTGAGCTTTGTATCTGAATTTTTACAGTGTCAGTAGCAGTTTGACTCTTCTTAAATTCAGGGACAAGGTAGGAATTCACCTTTTGACCAGGAGGAGTGAGGACCAAGATGGATAGCATTACATTAAATGCTGAGGTGCTTAAAGGTAAAGGAAAGAAGTCTGGATTTGATGTTTGAGGAGGCCAGTAGAGGAATTCATACAACAAATAATCTGTGAAGGTCTTTTGACAGCAATATCTTAATTAGAATTGAATGGAGAAAAAATGCACTGCCAGAAAAGTTAAGTGGGGTCATCTGAGGCAGTCCCAAAAGCTTGTTCAGTGGAAGATGGTTTATGCACAGAAATTTTAAGGTTTTAGGTCATACAGAGAATGTAGTAGTCGGATTTCTCTGAAGTAATTTTGGGAAAGTCACTGAGGATCCCACTGTGAAGTTTTAGTCCTTGGGACCCTCTGCCTGTGTGTAGATTGCCAAGATATTTGTTACAGTGGAGGAGGATCAGCAGATAAAAACAGTTACTGCTGAGACTTACACATCTACACCGTATGCAACTCAGGACTACATATATCCTGTTTTCTTGGATAGATTCCTGTACTGCATGTGCACTTTGAAGCAGGCCAAGTAATGGGTTCAGATTCTTAGTGTCTCTTTTAGAGACTGGAGTATATTTGGAAGGCAGCGGAGCCTCCAGTGTAGTTTCCTCCAAAATAAACTTAATTCTTCACCCTGAAAACTGAACCAAAGTTCAATAAGGGAGGATGATTGAGAAGTCAGAACAGCACTATTGTCTCAAACCAAAATGCCAATGGAGGCTAAAACTTGAATTATTCCTCCTCTGTCCTCATCCCATCACAGAACTTAGTAGCTGAATACAAATTGAAGCAACCTTCTTCCACCTTCCTCCCTTTTCCCCAACCACCCCACCACAAAAAATAAAAGAAAACAAAGACCAAAAACCAGAAAGAAACAAACAAAAAACAAATTAAAATGAGACAACTGAACACTAAGGGGATATGAGTATGTGGAAGAAAATACAGGGATAATTTTCAGTCAGTATAAACTGACACATACGACAGTATAAAATGACGGATTTTAAGATAAAGCCTCTGGAAAAATGTACCTGCAACAGATTCCAGATGTCTCTCCCCATGAGTTCTCTTACCAGATGGTGGATGAGATCTTTCTTTCTTAGTATGTCTTTATGTTCAATGGTAGCACACCATTCAGACAAAGGAAGAAAAAGGGTATTTGTGTAGAGCTTGCTTGTTGGGACAATATGCTTACTGTGTTCTATGGTCAGACAAGCACTTATTTATTATAAATAGAATGTATTTGAATTACTGTTATATGTTGATCTCATTGTGTCACTTAAGGTTTTGAAATACTAGTAAGAATTGCCTATGCATTATGCAGCATTATTTGAATTATTCATGTGTGGCAAGTGGAGTTCTGCACTTTAAAATGTTGCCTTGGCCTAATGTTTATATTTATGCTGTATTTTTTGTGCAATCCTAAGGTTTTGTAGGAAAAAAAAAAAGTGTATTTTTTCACTGTACTGAAATTTTTAGTAAGTCAACTTTCTTTTTAAAAAGGGAACTTTAAAATTACCCTGTCTGAAAGTCTGTGCCTGATTATACACTCATCAATGGAAAAATTATAATGGTTTTATGAACTTGGATAGTAATATTTAATGTAAAAAAAGTGCAGATAAGTAGAATTTTTAGAATATAATTATGATAATGCAATGCAAGTTAGAAAAAGGCATTATTGTTAAATATCTACAGTTTTATTGAGCAAAAGAGAACATAGTTGTTACTGATTATTCATTTAAAAAGAATACATAAGTTTTGAAAAACAAAAAGCCAATTCTTTCAAAGAATATCCCAGTTTTAAAAGGAAAATATATTAATGTCATTACTCAGACAAGCTGTTTAAAAATATTATTTTAAGAATTTCCGGGAACAATCCGTAACCGATGATAAGGTGGATGTCTTTTAAAGTTCTGTATTTTCCTGAATAAATGGTGCTGCTTTATTTTCAGCCTGGTATGTGTTAGGAGTCAACTCACCTGTAGAATTATAGTGTAGAGTCACAGAATAAGCTGAGTTGGAAGGGACCTCAAAGATCATCGTGTCCAGCTCCTGGCCCTACATAGCACCATCCCCAAGGACAGGGAAAAAATGAAGACATTTGCAGAAGACATTTGAAAGAGTGGTAGTGGAATACAAAATACTGCAAAGTAGAAAGGAGATAGATCAGAGGAACTCATAAAAAGAAGACGACATGTCAGTGAAATTTTAGGTGGGAAATGCTCAGAAAAAAAAGATACATTCTCAGGTAATGTTCTGTTAAATCATGGATGTCATTCCTTCTAAAAGTCATTGAGGTCCAAAACCTGACCAGGTTTCCAAAGCAGTTACTTGCATGCTTAATAATACAAGCCCAAATACCTGCTAATGGCATAATTAAGAGAAACATAATGTAAGGGCACATTATATTTTATCTACACCTGTCCTGTGAAACTGGCCAGGACAGGGGCTGAATTAGTCTGGTCCCAGTGAAGAATTTCTGTTCCTGCATGCTCCAGACATCATTCCCTGTCATGTGCCTGGTGATGCAGTGATAACTGAGTCCAGCACACGACAAAGAGTCTGGTGTGACGGAAATGACTGAGCACAAACTGTCTTAAATATCAGATTGTTTAGAAATTAAGCTCATTGCTGAGACCACAGCACATTTTAAATTACAAAATCATATATATCCAATACTGAACTTCTAGATACTAGGGCTTTGGCTTACAGCTGTGGGGTTTTTAAGCCCTTGCACTATATTTGCAAAACCTTCTCTTAACAGAGAAATCAGCAAATGACATCTATGAGGTATGAAAAAGAGTAACAACATCAACAAAAACAATTCTTGGGAAGCCAAAAGGACATTCGCAACATTAACAACAACCTGTTGTTTACAGTTAATAGAACTGTTAGTTTATGTGGAAAGGCTGAGCAATGTTTTTGGGAGGCAGTTTCCTGGAAACTGCTGTAGAAATTCTTTCTTAGAAAATGCCCAGAATCCGTCTGCTCCAACCAAGAAGATCCCTTGTGGCTTCTGCAGAGGCAGTCACTTCTGTAGATATGAATGCAATAGCCATGCCTAGATCCTCACTTCTTTACCCTGCCATGACTCAGAAGTGTGTATTAGCTTTAGTTCTGGCATTGGTTTGTGTTTTCTCATAGATTGAGTCTTAGTTTGAAAATAACTATGCTAAAAGAGTGGAGCTGGGAGAAGGATAAGGACAAAGGGCAGTCTTACACCAGCCTGCCTAATGATTCAACTCAAAATATTTGTCCCACCAGGTAGATGTTATTATGTTTGCACAGCTCTCAGACTCAATGATTTGGCTTAATGACTTGAGTCAACTCGTAACAATTAAACTCAGTCAAGGCTAGGACATAAACTGTGAGCAGCTGATAAACACATAAAAATGTTTTACCGTGATCTGCATTTAAGTCACCAGTGGCTTTCCTTAGCCAAGGGCTCCTAGGCACATTTAGACACAAAAATCTCCCTGGAGATAAGCCTGCAGGAGAAGGGGCCCGTGTTAGTGACAGCTGAAGGCTGTAAACTGTGTCCTGTCTGGCCTTGTGGTTTAGAGCTGGGTGTGTACTCTTCTAACAACTTTCACTGATGAAGCTTTTAGAAAGCATTAGCATGTGCTCCTTACCTGAGGATGTTTGCATCTCTTGCTTCAAGACAAATTTTCTTTCCCCAAAGGAGAGTTCACATCTTGCTGAAGTAAGTTTTTCTGATGCTGATTTGTCTGCTTGTCACCTGTTGTGCGTAAGCTCTGGTTCATGTGAAAATGCCTAACTGGAGTTAATGTTGTTGAATTTATCCTTCCTTTTGTACTTGTGCAGTTTCAAGGAAGAACAATGTACTAGGAGAAATGGTGTATGCGATTTCCACTGCTCTGCTTGGTTTTGGTCATGCTAAATAGGAAGTCATATACTGTTGAAACAAAATAAAGAGGCCTTGTGTTTACACCAACCCTCGTCTCTTTCTGTGTTTGACTTTTGAGAAGAGAGAAAGCTGACAAGCTGGCTAATAAACAACGAAGGCCAAAATACGCAACGACATACCCCATTCTCTGGGGAACCAGGGCAACCCCCCATCACAGGAGCTTGCAAACTCTGCCAAGTATGTATGTTATTTTAGGGGATCTTTTTTCGGATTCAAAACTCTTACAGCTTTTGACATATCTTTATTACCAGACTTGCTGGCTTCGTAAATCAAAGCCAGCGCTTCAGTAACCACTGTAATTTTTTTTTTTGTGTTGAAGTATACTGTCCTGAAATGCTTGCTTCTCATGCTTAAGAACAGTCACATCTCCTTTGATGTGTGTTTCTTCACTTTCTTACTTTTCAAAGCTTAGGCATAAAAATATCCCCAGTCTAAGCAGCTCTGAAACTCACCAGAAGCAGACCTTCTTAAAACAAAAACTACCGTAAGAGGACCAGTAATTACACGCTGAGGAATTGTATAGTGAAATGTTGAGAATTATGTGCAAGTTGTTACCAACTTGCTCAAAATTTTGTGCACAAGAAATAAAGCTGTTCTCTATTTTCATCAATCAGCTTGTCGACAAATCATCGAGCTACAGAGAAAAGAAAATGAAAGAAAACTTCTTTATAGACTACTGTTTTAATTGGAGGGCCCACTTAGGCTTTCAGGATGGGAATTTTGCTAGTTAACACTTTACTTTTGAAAAACACTAGTAAGAAATGCTTTTGCAATACTTCACTGGAGTACTGTGTTGAGACTTACCTACTTAAGGCAGTATGAGGCCCAAATGTGAGCACAGTTTCTATGGTGTAGACGGTTTCCAAGTCAGTTTGAAAATCTGGGAGCCTTTGGTATGCCCTCAGTAAATCTCAGGATACAATTACCTGTTTCACTACAATGACTTGATGCAGGCACACTTTGTACAAGTAAAAACAGAGTTTTCAGTCTCAAAAAAAAGTCACTAAATAATCCTGAACACTTTATCAACATAATCTTCTTCTCCCATGACTATAAAGAAGAAAACAAAGATTCTTCTTGGTTTGAGATCAGATTCTGGATCGCTTCTATCTCAGGTTAATGGGTTTACAGTTCATGACTTAAGAGCATAGTTAAAATGCAAAATGCAGGTTGCTTGCCCTATGCTTGTACTCTGTAATCAGCTGTCTTCTTTTTAAAGCATGTGGTGGCATTCTTGCATTTATTCTAATTAAATATGGCCTTTAAGAATTACCTTAAAAATAAGGCCATAAATGCCATGAAATCAAGCTGAAGTATGAGCAGTGCCTCTTCCTTTCATAACGGGACTTAGTTGTAACATCTCAAAATATAGAAGTATTTTTCTGCTTAGAAATTGAAAGTACTAAACAGTAGATACGTTTTCATCTCAGTCCCTGCTTAAACCATTCCTACCTCCCAGCACACTGGTGAAGGTTTGTAGCTGTCAGAAACCCAGCTTCTCTGATAATTCATAAAGAATATCAATTCCAGCTATCTGTGGGCAGAATTAATTCTTGTTGTATTCTCTTGCTGCTCTAAAAATTACTCCCTGGCCCTTTATTTTTTAGAAGGAATCCCAAAATTGTTGAATTTTGATGGCTTGTGAAACAGCAAACAGATGTGCCAATAGACATCATCACTGCCTTGCAGGACACAGCAGTCAGTGCTGAGCAATCCTCCCTACCCCAGCTGAGGGGCTGCATCTGGGCGTTTTCAGCATTGTTACACAAAAATTCACGTGCTTCAAGGGATAACAGGAAGAAGAGGAGAGTTTGAGCTCTGTGCAACAGTTGCTGTTACAGAAAAAGAGATTCACAGATTTTAGAAGTGTAAGCCTATAAAGAATTGAACAGTTGCAATCCTCTGCTCCGACCTTTCCAGGTCAGAGGGGGAGGCTGAGGCATCCCATGGGGCCATGTCTCACGTCTTCATCATGTACCCACCCTTGGGGCCGAATGTCTCAGTGAAACACACGCTGAGTGACACTGAGTGACCAGGATTGGAGTTGTTTCAGGCACAGTGCATAAGAGCAATATAACACTGGGCACATGCTAAACACTCAGTGTCTCAACTTATTACAGGTCTTGTTCCCTTAAGTGTAATGCTGTGATGAACCCTGTGCTAACAGTTTGGGAGGTTGCTTGGACACCCTGTTGCTCAGCCAGCCTACAGAAGCAGCCCAAACTCTCACTGGAAGCCAGCTGGAGAGCAGGAGGATCCCATCACCGGGGCATCCTCATCTCAATGACGTCTCAAACTGTCAAGAGTAAAATTAAATTTGAATTGCTGCACTTGCACTTCTTTTGATACAAAAGCCATCTCAGTGCAGTTTATGTGCACAGACAGCTCTCAGCTACAGCCCTGCCTGGTTTGGGAGCTGCTGCTGTCCTGCAGCTGCTGCCAGTGCTGGCTGTAGGTGCTGGTGTGGAACTGAGACAAGATGAGGCAGCAGGAGGTAGTGTGATGAACTACCTTCATAAACTCCTGCACTTCAGTTTTTCCTCTCTTTAAAATGAGGGCTTGGCAGTATTACCCCTCCTTTGTAAAACCCTGTGAGGAGTTAAAGGGGAGATAAACAAAATGAAAATAAGAGAAAAAGGAAAGAAAGAACAAAAGAAATCATGAAAAGAACAGCAGGAGGGTAAAGAAGGTGTGTCCAGCTTTTTCCTACTGTATTTCCTAGGCTATATCTTACAGAGGTGTTTCATAGCAGTGGAAGCAGCCCAGAAGAGGTCTTCTGCCTGTTCTCCTGGAGCATGTCTCCTCAAGGCTGGCTGTCAGGACATCTACAGTGGTTCTCACCCCTGGTAAACCACAGCCCTCTGTGAATGTCCCTTCAAAGTATCATATTTCATCACCTTTTGTGAGCCCTTCACAACTCTGAAGCACAGGGCATCACCTAGAGAAGCAACTGCTTGCTTTGCAGTCTTTACCCTACCTACTGCCATTTCATACTTTTGCCTCCAATACCATATAAACCTTCCATTAAAATTGTCCTCCAGCCTTTTTGTAGTAGTGAAATCTGCACTGGAGAAGAGGACACAACCTGCCCAAAGAAACACCTTGTTGTTTAGGCCATGAAAATTGCATTTATAAAATCACTGTAACAATAACAAAAAACAGCAACGCAGACCCACCAGGATCTGTGGAGTTACCTGATGTTTATAGTCCAAAGTGCAGATGTTGCACAGGCTGCAATGCTGAGGGCTACAGCCTGTGCAAGCATGAAATGAAGGTGGGCCATGGTCCCACCTCACACTGCCTCACCTTGTCCCAGTCACACACACGTGTGTGACAGCACCATCATGTGTGGCTGCAGGATCTGTGCATGGCTTCACCATTGCTCCTTCCAGGACATGAAGCTGTGGACTTGGGTCTGCTTGTGCTTGCAGCTAACCCTCTCCATTATTTTCTAGGTCTTTCCTGCAAAATGCAATTTAATTTAAAGTGCCCGGAATTGGTTGGTAGCCTTTTTCTGAAAAGAAATTTGCTGCTGAGTGAGAAGAAACTAGATGTACTTTTAAGGTGATGAAAAAAGAAGTACACAGTGGCCACAAATGAGTGGTTTAGGTCACTTGAGGAGTCACTGTCAAAGGTATTAAAAAGGCAAGTTTAATATAAATTTCCAGAAGCACAGCTTAACAAAGTTCAGTGGTAGGGTTTACTGCATCATATACTACATGGATGAAACATACAAAGGAAAATCAGGTTAGACTTGATTTAGAATGATTTACAAGGAGACAGGAGACATAAAAAAGGTTAACATGCAGAAGGGGAGACCCTCCTTCTGAGACACAAGGTTCAGGAGGGACCCCCTCATTTCCTAAGCTATCAGCAGATATCTGCCATGTTGAAATCCCCCATGAGTACAAGGGTGGCACGAGTGAGATTTCTGCCAGCCTCCTCTAGAATGAATCATCTGCCTATCCATCCTGGCTGGGTGGTCTGTAACAGACTCCTACCAGGACACCCACTCTGCTGACCTTCCTCTGATCTTTACCCACCCAACCTGTTGTCATCATCATGTGTCTCAGTGTAATCTGAACACTCCCTCACAAACAGTGCTACCTCACTGCCTCTCCTGCTTCACCTATCTCTTCTAAAGTTCTTCTAGCCACTCAAGAAAGAACGTAAAATTTCGTCCATTGCAAAAAACAAACAAACAAACAAACAAAAAACCAAACCAAACAAACAAAAAAATTCTCCTGGCAGATGTTGTCTGTAAATCCTGCTGGGAACACTAAACTGTTGTGGGACTAATTAGGCATCAGGCTGGCTTGAGCAACTCTTTCTCCTACACAATACCCATTCTATGAATGCACAGAAGTCTTCAGCCATCACACTGGTGACCCTGGCCCTTCTACCTTAAAACCAAAAATCCCCATAACTTTATGATGTGTTAAAAAAATTGATTTGGGAAAAAAAATACAGGCCATGGGCACAAGAACTCCAGAGTTCTTAACAGTACAATGTTCTTCACATGGACAACAGGTACCTCTCCATGGCACACCACCCTCTCCTCACTGTGTGTCCTCTGCAGGGATAACTGCACTCTTCATCATGCAAGGATGTGAAATGGACTGAGCTGGGTCAGACCAAAGGTCTGTCTAGCAAAACTGTCCTGTTTCTAGTAAGGCTGATGAATAATAAGGATGTGCAGGAGGAAAGCAGGACTCAGCACAAGCCTTCCCTTGCAGACTCCCCTACTTTCAGCCAGCAAGTCATGTAAATTTAAAGTCAACATTGCAGAAAGTTTGTTTTAGCTCTTTAGTTTGTCTAGCCCCTTTCTGATACATTCATATTTTTGCTCTTTGCAAATCCAGCTACTGTGAATCCCACCTGTTCATTTTGTGCTGGGTGCCACAGTGCTTTTTTCTGTTTGTTTTACTGGCTGCCTAAACACATCCCTGCTTCCCAGACTGCAAACTCTAGTGAATAGTATAGTGTCGGCTTTTTGATCAGCATCACTGTCCTTAAAAATGATTCCAGGGAAGAGTAAGAATGTTTTGTGCTTCTTATATTTTTTGTTCAATTTATCAAACAGGTGTGTTCATGTATTTATTCTGTAATTTGGTTTGACAGAAAAAGATTAGGGCTGGGCAGTAAATTACATATGAAGTAGACAGGACTGGTTTCACAGAAAACAAGGAAGAACTGCCAGTACTGCCTGTCCCCCAAATAAAACAGACCATTTCATAGACCTGGAAGCAGCAGAACATTTTGCACTGTTTGCAAGGACCGAACAGGATGTCATTTTCCTGAAGCCATTAAAATAACTTATTTCTCTATGCCAAGGCT
This sequence comes from Pachycephala philippinensis, assembly GCA_013397055.1. Classification (NCBI taxonomy): domain Eukaryota; kingdom Metazoa; phylum Chordata; class Aves; order Passeriformes; genus Pachycephala; species Pachycephala philippinensis. The sequence continues at coordinate 41,020 of VWZT01006378.1, forward strand.
GATAGGCATGCTGAGATGGGAATCGCTGAAAGATGGTGTCAGATTCAGGGTTCACTAGATTTTAAAAGAAATGTTGTGCAGCTAACACCCTTCCCTTGATCCAAGACTGGTTTACAGCATCAAGTTTCCACCTTTTCCTCCTTCCTGTATAAATGTGCTATGTGGTGTCAGAAGCCACTATGAAGGGGATAGCAGAAACTCTATGACAGGGCACAGAAGGAGGGGAGAGAAGCAAGACAAGGGTATTTCCTTCCTCCCCACTGGCCCTTGTGTATGTAAAACCTAATTCTTAAAATAGATCCTTTCTGACAGAGAAGGAGTACAAGAAGAATACGGAATGTTGAACTCCTAGTAAGGATATGAGAGGAACAGGCAGTATAGCTGGCAATGGTGTCACCCTTTCGAGGTGTCATCTCCTTTCAGAGATGTTTTGTGAGTTCCTGCTGATGTGCATTCTGTAAGCACTACCACACCTTTACATTCTGGCACAAGTTTAAAAATTTGCATCAAACTACAGACATACTTTAAATTCACTGAGCTCTGACCTCAGTGAATTTAAAGCTTGACTGCAAGTGGATACACAAAGTGCAAAATATCCCTTTGGATCATCATTCATACTCACTTCTGTTATTCACATGAGCACTCAGAACAATTTTTTCATAATTGTCCTGATAAACATTCAGATACTGTGGTGACAAATGTGGGATGCATGGATGAACTACCCAATATTACTAATAGCAAGGATAGGCATTTGTAACTTGTATTCTAAACCCAAGATTACCATGCAACCTCAATATCCTCATAGATGCAAAGACCATGAAAATTTCAGCTGCCCTTCTCTTGGAATAAGGTCACAAAATCAAGGTATTAGACATTACCAAGAACTACCTCATGATAACTTCAACAGCCTTTTAAAAACACTTGAAACCAGCCTTTTACTCTAGAGGGCAAGAACAACAGCATAGCCCCACTGCTTTCTATGTCTTTGGCAGAGCCCAGGAGAGACCAGCTGGACACTGTTGCTTCTCTGCCAAGACAGGGGCTACAATGATGAGCACCTCCCTTAGCCTTGAGGAGTCACCTGCCGGCTCTGCCCCTCTCTGGAGCAAAGGAAGACAATGTTGACTGCTTGCAAAGGTCTAAGCAACTTGCTCTGAATAGACCGTGAAAGATTGCACCGTAATTCTCCCCTCTGCAATGTTTGTGCTGCTTTGGGAGAGTTAAATCTTCCTGCAGGCATAATTTAACCAACCACTTCTAGTCTCAACATCATGTGAAGATTTTTATAAAGAGGATTCTTGCCTGTTCAGTAAACACTACACCCTGGTTACTAAAAATGTCTGTGTAATTGTTTTGGGTCGTTCTGTTACTTAGGCAGGCTTCTGAAGTGTTAATTGTGGTATTACTGCTAAATGCACTGAGCTGTCTTTTGCATTTACTGAAATTGTGACTCACTGAGCTGACTAAATCTCTATATGTTTAACTTGAGAACAAGGCTGAGCTAATGTATTTCCAAGTGGTATTTGATAAGCAGATTATTCCACTGCCTACAAAAATCCATACTAATAATTAGACAAAATTAAGTATGAGAATGATTTGCGTGGCGTCTCTCACTGACATAAATAGCTCCCACACTCCTCTCTGCATTTCACTTGGTCTATTCACTATGCAGAGGGTGAGAACCTTGAAGCAACCACAGCCTCAACATTGTATACTGGGCTTTGAGACTCCTATTTTAACATTTTATCATATTGTCATAAAAACAGAACAAATACTCTTATCTCTTATTACTGCCATTTGCATGACAATTCACCTAAACATGACATAAAATTCCTTGTTGCAAATCTTAACAAAATCATAAAACAGGAAAAAGTGTACTCCCCCTTTTCTCACAGGTCAGATCACATATGGGCAAAAGTCACATGGAGGCATTATAAAGAACAATCATACCGCAGACACTAGATCTTGCTTGTTATTAAGGGAAAAGCATTGCTTTGAAAATCAAAAAAGGGACTTGAAGCACAAAGCTCCCTCACTGGACGATCCACATGGCCGCTTGCAGGGCTTTGTGCAAGCTTTTCTGGCATGTTTGTGCCTTGCCTCTGAGCACAGGTAAAAGTGAAGTCAACATGTCTTGTTGAAATTCAGTCTTCCCTGGTAGTTGCAGTGAGTGTGGGGGTATGAAACTGCTCATGCTGGAGCAATGGTGATGGAGGAGGTGCTGTCCTCTCCTCTTGCAGGCTCAGCTCTGCCTAGTCACTTTGAAAATCTCTATCTGACAGATCCTTGTTGCAGCATCCTGGTGACCAGCAGAGGCAGTATGTTGGGCATAAATACTCACCGCCTCCATGGTGCCCTTGGCAGGGCCTGGCAGCTGACTACATCCATGTACTGCTGAAACTCCACATCCATCATCACAGTGGTGGTGTGGCACAGACAGCCCCAGGGCACCATGCCCTGCCTTTTTGGCTTACTCAAAGTCCGTCTGAGTTCTGGTGCTTAGCAGTATATGGTCAAAGTGATCTGTTTGTGCCAGAGCTTGGCACTATCAGCACAGGTAAAACAAACACACCTGCCTAAAATATTTACTTGTTCCTGGAACTTTACTCTGGGGCTAGCCAGTGTGACTGGCAACTTCTTTAACTGAAAAAATGGGGTCGTTCTACCCTTAGTTTTTAGACTTGGGAAAGGGGGGCCTTAAGACACTAGTTACTTTCTTTTATTTTAGTACTTTTCTAAAAGCAGTTTCCGTATATTGAAATTCCTTGTAAGTACTCAGGGAGGAGGAGGAAAGAAAAAGGCTGTTATTTAGGTGCTGAGTCACTGAAGGGAGAGGTTTGCAGTGGTGCGAGGATGCATTGCTGGGACACTGTGGGCTGAGGTTCTCACTGCTGCAGGTGTGGCTGGGACCCCCACAGCCCTGCCAGCCAGCCCAGGACTGCTGCAGTGACACAGGTGGCCCAAACTGGGCTCTTGAGAGGCATGGCAGGGGGGATTCCTGCTCACGTGGGGATGGCGGTGTCAGGACTCAACCTGCAGCAGGGAGACCCTGCTGAGCTGTCCTGGACACCCCTCCTCTACAGCTGATTTTTGTGAATCACTCTCAGATGTGCCAGAGGGAACCTGAGGCACAGTGAAGACTGGTTAGCCACTGGTTATATTAAGCTGAATCAAACTCCTGAGCTGGTTGTGTTTCTATTTTTGTGGACAGAGAACGGCTCTTCACTTGAAGTAGGAAAGAAAAAAAGCTATAAAGTGTGCTCATGGCTGTAACCCTGCAGTCACAGAAGGTTTTGAAACACAAAAGCATATATCTGATCTCTGAAGATAAGGCTTTGCTTCTTTACATACAGC
>VWZT01006380.1:311-17072 GCA_013397055.1 Pachycephala philippinensis
GGGTGTGGTGTGTGTCGAGTCTGTCTTCAGGTAACTTGTTAATTTTTGCCTCTTGTGTTGTGAAAGTCACGGTGCTCATGTGCCCTGTGCCACTGGTGACTTTAAAATTCTGCTAAATCGCAGAGTATTCTCTCTTTGGCTGCATCTCCTTGTAGGCTAAATATCCAGTCATCTTTATTTCATGGGTTGTAGCCCAGACTTTTCTGTTTATGCTTATTACCTATTTCTGGATCTTTTGCAGTTAGCTATTCTGCATCTTTCTCAGAGTTTGAGATGCAAAGATCTCATGGATGTATACATTGATGTAAGAATACTTCAGTTTAGTTATTTCTAATTTCCTGATAATGCTTTGTGTTCCCTTGAGCTGAGTGCTTACTAGAAGTAAGACATTCAGTGAATCTATTAATTTATTTATATTTAGTATAATTCAAGGGCTGTCTTCCTATGTTTGGATAGCTCAAAATTTATCCTACTAAAGAGAAAGTTAGGTTTGCTTTGTTTTTGTTTTTTTAATTAGTAAAATAAATTACAACAGATGGAAATAAGTAGCCACCTTATCAACTGTTTTTATTCCCCATATCATTAAACATTCCAAACAAGTGAAAAACCCCCCAGTCAGACAGAAATGTTAACGACACTGATGCTGTCTCATTAGAGTGGAGATAAGCGGTGGACTCTGGCACTTGGCTGTGGAACTAATGTAGCTGCCATCCTGGACCCAGTAGAATGTATTTGTGTTGGATTGAAACACTTTGAGGTCGGTATTCCTAAATTACTCACTTTGGCAAGTGAGTGTTGCCAAACTGAGGGGCAGCTGGGTTGTGCTTGATTATTTAGGTTCAGTGACTGTGCTGCTGATGGAAGGCTTGCTGCATCCCACTGCCTGTTATGGGACTAAGAGGCTTTTGTGGGAGCTGTTGAGGGGAATCTTACTCCTACTCCAGCTGTGATCCGGGGTCTTAAGGAAAAAGAGGAAGTGCTGCAGTTAGCCAGCCCTCTTCCTCACTTTCCCTTGTTAGCTTTGGAGCATGGGACTTTCTGCCCCTGTGCAGGCACTCCTGCAACTGCTGGTTTCCTGGCATTTTTCAGGCAAGAGTGGGGAAAAACTGTCTTAGCCTCCTCCTTACCTTTTCTCCACAGGAAAATCTGAGCAGCTGTGCAGCAGCCACGGGCAGTAAGTAGGGTGGGCTGAGGTGCTCCCTGTGGCAGCAGCACACAGAGTATTTTGAGGCGTGTGCGGGGTGGTGTTGGGTTACAGCACCACGCAGAACTGCTGCTTAACTACTTCAGTTTCCTGTACACACAGAGCTGCAATTCAGAAGTGCCAGTGGTTCTTAAGGTTACCGTTGCCATTGGGTGGCTTAAAACTTTTAGGCAAAAACCTTAATTCTAAGGGTAGGGAGACAAGAAAGTATGTAGTTTTTGAACATCTTTTGCAAGTTTGCGGGTTTAGTCTCAGAAACAAAACTGAAAGTGATAGTCCTTTCCTTGCCTCACCACCTGTACTTGGCCTGCACATTTGATGTCTCCTTTTGTTTGTTTTTTTTTCCTGTGCATGCCCCGTGGAACAAAGGAGTCAGGGAAGAAGTTGCTGCTACTAAAGTCAGACACTGTGCCATTCAAGTGTGAGCTGAAACAAAGGGACATGAAACTTTGAAGGGAAAACCAAGAAACTCTCAGATCTACGATATGTGAATCAGTAAGTTAGTTAGTTTAGTAAGTTAGTAAGTTTAGTTAGTTAGTAAGTTAGTGTTACTTTCTCTTTAGTGAAGAGAACTTAAATTTTCAGAATATTCAAAAAGTATACTGGTCAGCTGTGAGACTGACTGACTGTATAGTTTATATTGATGGATAGAAAAATCATAATGGTGAAAAATCATCAAAAACACGTGGAAGAGCTCCATCTCCATTATTCACGTGATGTTTTGTTATCCTCGAGACAAAAACCTGTAATTGACAGAATGGAGTCAGGTTTCTGGACCAATCCAGCCTCATCTGTCACACTGTGACAGCCGGAGCTGTTTTGGCTGGTGCTGGTGGCAGAAGTGCTGTAATGACACAGAAGGTATTGCCTTACTCATCCTCCTTTTTAATTTGTGTAAGCTTATGGTTTCCTGTTGCTTTCACAAACCCTAGGGATTGATAATTTGTTTAATTGATAATTGTTGTCCATGTCCAGTCTCTCTATAATGAGTTTTTAACAGCAGTCTGTTCCCGTATTTTACAGTTGATGCTGGGTTGAGTATTTTGATAAATTGTTCTGTGAGAAATGTGGTTTTCCTTATTACATAGAACTTCTGTCCAACCTTCTCTGGTGTTTTGTTTCTAGCATAATCATTCCTAGTCTCTTCAATCATGAATTCCAGAGTTTCAGCTGTCATTTTACAAGGATCTCTACCTAAAGGCACTATTATCTGTTTAAAATTACCAGTGCAATTCAGATCAATGTCAGAGTAAGGAAGGTCTAGTGGAGCCATAATTGGAAAGCTCTGAAGCTGTTTGTGAAAACAGTTCTTTGAAGGAAAGGCAAAGAAGGGTTGTTTACAATTTATAAATAGTTTTCTGGTTAGAAAAAGTAGGTCTTCTAGGATGCATCAAAGGTTGGTTTCTCTTCCCTGCATTGTGTATGCTTACTCTGATAACGGGAAAGCAAGGCTATTGATCTTGCAGCATATACCACTCTGCAATCGACCCTTGGGATTAGTGCAGTTGATCGATACAAGCCTGAGCTCGCAGTTGTTGTGTGTTAACTACTTGGGTAGGTAATCCTCTCTGGTATGCAAGTGCATTGCTTAATGCTCTGACCCTCTGACTTGGTTTGAATAAGCTCGTGTTCTGACCTTTTGCAGTCAGTGTAGTCTTGTGCTGAGGTCTCCATCAGAACCTAAGCACTGGGTGCTTTCCCTCTCTCAAGTCACTAGGTTTATACCACATCCCTTCGTGCAAAGGCTTTTTTCTTAAATGTTAAGGAATGCTGTCTTTCCTGTGGATGGGAAAGTTTTAAAGGACAGATTGTATGCCCAGACTCGGTTTGGTTTGTGGTTTTTCTTTAATTTTTGAAAGCTCCAAGGTCTTTCCAGAATCCTGTAAGCTTGCAATGTACTTGAAACACAGAATTATATCAGAAGGGGAACATAATATCATTGCTCTGATTTAGGCTTAAATCTTCCCTTCTAAAAGGAAAGGAGATTGGTTCAAAATGCCATGTTGCATTAGTAGTATTACAGTTTGTCACTGACTGAACTTGTATTTTCTCAGCTGCATTTTGTGTCAGAAACTCTTACACAAGAGTAACACTTTAAAACAGAAGAAGCTGAGTCTTGTCCAAGATGTAGTCAGTTCTTCATCTGGAGGATGATCTGCAGCATATGAGTACACTTGATGTACTTAGGGGTTGGTTGTTGGTATAGTGGAAAGTAGTAGTAAAGAGTTGTGAGCTCTTGTCTGGTCTATGTTGCTGGAGCTCATCATTTTTGGTAACTATCTAATAGATTATATGAAAGATTTTATTTTTAAGCCCTTTCTTTATGTATATGTTTGTGCTTGCACCATTTGACATCTCTAGGCTAGGAGCAGAGGAAGACATGACTGAAATGACTGGTGAGATTTATTCCCCGGTTTTGGGAGGGTGTGTTTCAAAGGGTGCCTGTTACCAGTTGTGCTGTGTCATGTTTTAGCCCCGTGCCTAATTCAGACACAGGGAAGTGCTTATGTGTTCAATTTGATACACCTCATTAATTCTGAGCGGTAAAATAAAACTAGATTCCTAGTTTATTAACACTCTCCGAAGTACTTGTTAAAACTTTTAAGTGTTTCCTTTTGTGACAGAGCAAAGCCACGCTGGGTTCCACCCTAATGACTCATGTCGTCATGTGGTGTCCTTGCATAGTAGTGTGTAATAATTTGACGAAGAAATATAGGAGGCACGTGTAGTAGGGAAGGGACTCTTGAATAAAATCACCATTAATAATCTGGAATAAAACTGTATTTGGTGAAAAAGGGCAGAAAAGCTTTAAGCTGCATAACCTCTGAGAAAAGAATGTGTTCTTAATCTTTTAATTAAGTACTATGTCACCACAAGCAGTTTGTTGCCAGTCTGTTTGACTTCTTGGTAGAAAATAGCTGGAGGATTATTGAGTTTAATTTTGCTTGCTGTGTTTGTACCAATATACGAAAGAAGTGTTTCCAGAAAGTACCTTTATATTCTTTATTAAGAAGAGGGGGGAAAAAAAAATAAGTACCTGTAGTTAAAGGCTTCATTCTTGCTTGTGGGAGGAAGCCTAATACCTATTTTCTGTTTACTTACCTGGAAATCTTAGGCAGTCCTAGATCCCTGAATTCCAGTGCCGAGTAGTTTAATGTCTCTTTTGCAAAGAAAATGCGAGAAAATACAGTAAAAAGTTTCTTGCTTTTAGCTAACTGTTGAATATTTCTGAATTTGTATGCAAAGGGAGAGCTATCAAATTCAAGTGTTAAAGTAATACTGTTATGGTCTGTAATCTCATCTATGTGAAGGTCTTCAACTAGAAAAGCCTTAATAAATGCAGCTTGCAGAATCCACATTATAATAAGATGAAAGATAAATGAAGACAAAGGTGGAGAAGTTGATTTTGGCTTGAATGGCGAGGTGGTCTGAGCTGCTTTTGGAGCTGGGGGTGGACTCTGGAAACACGTTTGGTTGGCAAAATGACTGTGATGGCTGTTTTTGTGACATGGTAGTGTCACCCTGTTCGTACTGAGCTCCCATATTGCATCCACAGTTACTGTACAGTTCTGAAGGTCTGCCTGTCTTTGGGGACGTTCTGTATGTGTTACGATATTGGAGATGAACACTTGAAATGTAACCATGTTTAGTGCAGGGGATCTGGCTGTACTCTGGATAAATTGGTTCTACTGAGTAATGTAAAAGGTTTTCTCACTTTCCCTTCAAGCTGAGAGAGAAGCTGTGTATCCACTTCATGCCAATCTTCATTGGAGGCAAATTTCTCCTGTAATTTGATGTTCCTGCAGAAATCTAAATGTGATACTCGTGTTCTGTCATTAGGCAGCACTGGATTAATTTTCTAAAGTAAGCTGGATTGAATCAGACATATGGCTTTATGAGACGGGCAGGCTGGGCCTGATTCTCAGGTTATGGGAGAAAATCTGATCGCTCAGAGGAGGAATGGTCTGCACACAGTCTTGCCACTTTGCTTCTGAAAAACAAAAATGATCTTGCTGCCTTGTCATGGTTATTATGATGGTCCACTGAGAGAGATTTCTATACTGTCAGCAGTCTTGTGTTCTTGCCAGCCTTAGATGTTTGGAGAGGAGAATCTGTGGGATGACCCTTGGGTGGCCATGGGGCAACTTCATCCAGCAACCTACTCTGGTCTAGTTATAAAATAAAATAAGGCTAGATTGCTGAAGCTGAGTCAGATCTGTCAAAATGTCCTGAGAAAATTAAGCTAATGCATCTCTGAAGGTTTCTTTCTGCACATAAAATGAGCCATTTCTGTTTAGTTATTCATTGCTTTAAGTGTTCTGGGGCTTGCATTCATTACTGTATCTGCTGAAGAACTTCCTGATGTGCAGGGAAAAAGTTTATACCACTAAATGAGACAGAATATATAGTATATAACAAAATTACAGACTTAAATTAATTTGAAGTAGTAACTTAGAAATAAAGTTTGGACTACACCAAATTTCATATTCAGATCCAGAAGTGCATCCTTGGGGCTTTTATAGTAAGATGAAGAAGACTGAATAGGAGTAATTTGGTAGGGAATAGATACTGTTCCAGACTTGAGAGACTGCAGTGAGATTCCTGGGGTAGCTGTGGGTTTGGGATTTTGGAAACACAGGTTTTGTTCTGACTTTGCTGCTGGCTGAGCTGGATGACTGTGGGCAAACTGCTTCAGCTTTGTGCCTTATTCCTCATACCTGCAAAAAAACCCAGTTTCACTGCTGGTTAAGTGCCTTGACAGATATTCTGGAGCCTCATAAAAGATCTAGGCAGTGCTTGGGATATAGGGGAATTTCAGCAAAACTTTCTCCTCAGGGGAAAGAAATGAATGAGAAGTGTGTAATTCCTAGCATTATAAATATCCTGTAGGTTTCTAGATTTAATCTGGAAACAGTGTCTTTCCATGTCTTTGGTTTCTTTTCCGTTTTCCATTCTACTTGAGCACTGAAAGTTCGGTATCCATATGCCCTTACTGTTGGGAGGCTTGTAATTGTGTGTGTGTGTCACTCCTACTACCTTGCAAGTCTGTGGATTTTGTTCTGAGCATTTGTGGTACAAAGTTCATTCTCTAAGTGCAGACTTTTACACTACTCCTTAAACTTACCTGCCCAAACATTAACTGCAAGTGTAGGATTGCAGTGCTGGGAGGGCAGACTTATTGTCTTACACAGAGAGAAAGCACACCCCTTCAGTTTGTTTTAAGTGAGGAAATTTAAATCTTAGAACTCATTTTAAATGGAAACAGTAGGAATTAAGGTAGGTGGGTGAGGAGATTATTTTATGATTCTTAGGGATCTACTTAGGATTCACACATCTACGTTGTGTGAATGTGGCAGGAAGGGAGGAATGACACCTGTGGTACAGAAAGACTTTCTGAAGCAGCATGTGAAGGTGAGTGTAGCAGCTGGAGCATCCTTGGAAGTTACATCTCGAAGGTTGAGTAGTTGCTGTGCTTTCCTTCTCAGAGGATGAGGATTGTCTGCATGTTTGTGTATCTTCACTGCTACTAACCTCAGCTGCAGCAGTTGCACATGTAGTGTAAACCTTGTTTAACATGTGTACAGTCTCTTTCTCTCTGTTTTTTTCCTCTTGCTTCTGGCTTCCATTCCTGAATTTTTCAATCTATTGTTGGATTACAGGCTGAACCGTGTTTCCATTTAAGCAGCCCCTAATAGAGGGACATTTGCTCTTTGAGAACTACAAAATGAAGAGATTGCAAGGAAGATGTTTCTGCTCAGGATTGAGTATACTGCCCTCAGGTAGTGTCGGCCAATGAAGTTTTCTAATATAAAACACAGCAAGCAGCTAATTTACTTATCATAGTCTTGTTTTGTAACAGATCCACTCTAGCTGAGGGCAATCCCAGTTTCACTTCACTGCTCAAAGGTAAATTTTTCCTTTTCTATACTAGACAAGCTTGCTCAAGGCAACTTACTTTCCCATGTTCCAAATTAATTCCANTTCAGAAGTATACTCAGTGTGGGTACTGCCAGTTTGCTGAGCTGTTCAAGTGTCTGCTGCTGTTTTCATATACAGAACATTTATGGTTTTGATAGCTGGTAATGATGCTTCTGTTACTATGTGTTTGTAAAGGGCAGAACATCATCTTTATAGCAGTTCCAGCCTCTTCTAAAGTTAACAAGCCAGTGCAAGAAATAATTAAGAAGTTATTATTCACTTTAAATCAGTTTCCTGATCTTAATGGTCTGTTATGCACCAGTTCCATGTTAATTAAAACAAGTGAAATTTTTTCATCTAAAAACATGACTTCTGGTAGTGAAATTTAATTTGGTGTTTTCTACCAATAGTATTTCCCATCTAGGTCATCTTTTTAATGCAGTCATTCAGTCCTGTTTGGACTGAGTGAGAAAACTTGAAAGCAGGATTGACTGGTGCTGTGCCTGGAGATGAAACAAGATTGGGTTTTAGGCATTACTGCAATGGCACTATCTTTTAATTTGCTTGATACATTTTTTTTAATGTCAGTTTGACTCCTTTGTTCTGTTGAGTTGGTCAGGTAAGCAGTATGTCCCTGATGAGGCCTCAGCTCAGTGAACATAATACAGTAGCTGAAGTGAGTGTTCACCTTGAACAGTGATAAGGGTTTGGTTCTTCCTAGTCTTTGAGTTTCATCCTTCAGTGCAGCAAAATCTGGCATTTTTTCAGATGTGTGCTTCTGTCCATGCTTATTTTCTTGTCTCAGTCTTGATAAGATGGGTTGGATGAAGACAGATGCCTGTTGGCTAAACAGGAGTGACACATGAATTAAGGACAAAATGAGTTGGCACTGGAAGCTGAGACTGTACCAGTGACATGTTGATGTGTTGAAGAAAATGCATAAACCCCCCAAAAAGTCAAATAAGCTTGTGAAGAATGTCACACCTGTGGCACCTAAGATGCAATTCACGTTTCTCACATTAGTCAAGGTAAAGGCAAACCAAAGCCCATGAGGTATGTTTTGAGAATCAGTGAGATTTAAGATGGTATGAGTTTATGTTGTCACTTCACAAAAAAGTGTTTTGGAGACCACACTTTTCCAGGTATCCTGCGATCAGCTTCTAGTTGTTCCAGGAGTATGAAGTGTTTAGGACTTCTCCTTCCATGTATCTCAAAGTGTATATTTGGAGAAAGATGAATTTATGGTGAATTGGGGTGTTTCCTGGAAAATGGCAACACTGAAAGAGGAAACTGAAAAGAGGGAAGATTGAGGCTGAATATAAGGAAGAAATGAGGGTGGGGAGGAACTGAACATGTTGCCCTGGGAAGTTGTGGATAACTCATCCATGGAGGTGTTCCAGGCCAGGCTGGATGGGGGCGTTGAGTAACCTGGTCGAAAAAGATACCCTTGACTGTGACAGAGTGTGTGGACTAGATGGTCTTTGAAGGTCTGTCCCTTCAAACCCAAAATGTTCCATGATTGAATCAAGTGAGTTTGCAGGGAATGTATATTCTTGGAATGTGGCTCTTTTAGTTGAGAAAAATGAGATATATTAGTGAGAAACAGAGACATCAGATGACAGGAATAGTTCAGCAGTTTTAACCACGTGATGGGAGAGATTCTGTCAGGATTGGGAGAAGGCTGTTGTTGGCCTGATGCGTGTTGAAACTTTTTGGGCTGAGTGTGCAATCAGGGTATGAAACAGTGGCTCTGACACTGAATATCAAGGTTTCAGCCTGCTTGCTGCAGAGCAGGGAGGGTTGTTTGGAGGTGGAATAGTTAATGTAACAGGTTATTTTTTTCTATCAGTACCGCACTGAATTTTGCAAGGAAAATATTAAATGTGTGGTGAGAGTGGGTAGTGCATGTGACCCAAGTATAGAAGGAAAAACTGATGCATCTATAGTAGTTTAACACTGTTCTCATTATTCTTGTACAGTGCAAGAGGTGCATATTTTGGCTGAGATCCAATACATAGAATAGCAAGTGATGTTTGACCTGCTAGCAGATTTTATTTTTCCATTTAAAAACTTTTGTCCAACTTGATTTCTTGATAGATTTTTTTTGGTCTGCTTTGTTAAAGTAATTCTGTAAGTGTTACTATTTTATAAAATGTATAACCAAAACTATGATTATAGACAAATGTTATCATTTCGCTTCTGAGCTTTGACAGAGAAAATATGACAATCTTACGGCTTTCTTTGAAATGGATTTTTTACATAGTCATTTAATAGTAGTAATGTATTTAAATGCATTAAGTTCTGGTTAGTAAATAAATATTGAAAATTAATTGATACAAGTTGCTTTCTGCATCAAAATAGTTTGAGTTTTTGTGTCAGTAGTGGGAGTACGTCCTAGTATGGTCAACAGAGCTGAACTTGTTTCTAAGTAATACTAGATCAGCTATTTGTTACCTCTCTTGGTTAAAGAGCATAAGAACAAAAAGCTTGAAACTGCACAGATGCTGTTATTTTTGAATTTAAAAGGGTATGTTGTGATTAATGGATTAAAAGCTGTTTTACTCTGTTGTGCTGGCAGCATTTTGAGAGTGTTTGTCTAGCTCTCATTCATAACTGGGACAAGTCTGAAGTATTAATAATACTCAAGTACTTCAGAATCAGCTTGTTACATATTGAAGTACCACTGCAACAGATAGAGCAGCATTTTAATTAGTTTGTGATATTCTGGGTTCCAGGCATACATTCTAAATGTGCAGGATATTCCTCTGCTTTTTCATGCATCGTTACCAAAAGAACAGAGTAAGTGGGCTATTTTGTTCTTGAAACTAGCTATTAGCAGTCTTGCTCACTCAGGAAGGGTTGTGTTGAAATATTAGCTTTCTTCTAAAAGTGCTGTGATTAACGAGGGAAGTTAATGCACATGCCTGGCTCTGGCTAGTGTTAAGATTGCTTAGAAGAATATGATTCTTTTGTAGTAGTATGAAATCTTATGGTAATTAAGATGAAGTAGCTAAATTTGTTGATAGTTACCAGATGCTTACCATCTAACTGTTTCAAGCTCTCAAAACTAGTAGGTATTTGCTATCCAAACTTTAGATACAGAAAAATAGCAGTTAAAAACAGTTGCTCTGCTCATCAAATTTGGGACTTGTTTCACTACTGCATTGAGATTATTATACCAGCCCTCATTGCTGGTATGAATCCTGCGTCATCTTTTTCACTCTTTTCCTACAATGTAGGAATTGCATGGCACATTTATATTTTTTGCTATGATTTATCTCTCAGATTTGTCTTGCTGCTTCTGTGCATAAAGGAGGGGAAGTTAGTGCTCTACTTCTAGTTTGCCATTCTTTTTTTCGGTGGTATTGTAGTTTGTAGATTAGTGAAGCTAACCTTGAAGTAAAAAAAAAAAAAGAAGCAAACACATCTGTTTTTCTCTGAGCTGTTCTGTTTAAATGATCTTTAAATAACTTGAATAAAAACCACTGAACTGCACTCTAAAATCCTCATCTGCTCTTGGAGCTGACAGAACCAGCACTATGCCCAAGTTTACAGAGTTTGGAAGTCAGTCCAGGCTTAGATGTTTGTTACAGATGGTTTTCTCTTGCGACAGGACTGAGTTTTCTGGAAAGAGTCCTTTTTAAAAAGGTCAGCCATTTGCTGCTACAGTTAAATGTGAATTTAGAATAGGTGCATCTTCCATGCTGTTGTTTGGCATGTCAGTGTCTGGTCAAAAGAAAAGCTTGCACTGATCTGCTTTGACTACAGGGCTGCTTTGTAAGTATTTTCTGTTTCCTTGTGCTGTTGCCTGTGAAACTTGTATTTCTAGAGGTTTATGTGGTGTGTAAACTTCAGCTGTGTTGGAAACCTGTATGGCTGGTAAGTCACTGAGTGACTAAAAAACTTGTATATTAGTGTACTTAATTACCACAGGTCCTGTAGGGTTGTCCTTGATTTCTGGGTGAAGTGTACAGCAAATTACCTTATGTTTCAAATACATGGTCAGGATCTTAAAGGAGGAATAGAGCTCTGTTATCAGTTACGAGCCTTAAATCCTTAACCAGCCAAACTGTATGTGCTTGTAACAAGTGCAGTGTCTTTAATGAACAAAGTGGGACACGACATGAGGATAACTGGAACTGCAGGTGTCTGATGTTAGTGCTGTGAATCCATATGGAATGACAGAGAGATGCCATGCCTTTCTGGGAGTGTGTGGAAGCCACCAACAGAGAGGTCCTGAAGCAGAAAGCTAATTGCCCACTATGTCACGTTAAGCAATGGCACAATTTGAAGAATCAATGTCTCCTGATGTTTATCACTGCTAGGGAGATGCAATCGAACATCCACATGAAAAGCCCTATAATGGATGTTGTGACCATCATTAGTGTTGTCTTGTAATCCAATAATGTGATCTGCACACAGTTCTACTCTTCAGGGTTTTCTCTCCCTGCCCTTCCTACTCATGTATTTGAAAAATGCTTTAGAAAGTGCCATTTTATTTGTTCCTGTCCCTCTGCCCCTCAGTCATTGCACTAGTAATAACAAACTGCATTAGTTTGATGTTATAGGCTGTTCCTCAGATTTAGATGTCTCATGGCAGCTGACTGGACTGTTGATCCATGGGATATGTATGCAGCAGGGATACCTCACGCTTTCCTCTGTCAGCCTCGTGTTGTCAGTGTAAGCCCTACTCGGGATGGTTAAATGTAGGATGTCCACTTGTATTTGTATCCCACAAGATGAAGACATCATTAGATTTGTTTTAGCTGGTGTCCCTTGAAAATTGGATAGCAACTCCATAGGAGTGTTGGCTTCAAGGAGGGTTTGGTTTGTTCTTGTCCATCTTAAAATTGACCAAGAACCTTCATTTACCTTATCTCCTGGATTGTGGTAGTACTTAAGAGGAATTACTGTAGATAAAATTAGAACTTACTTTTCTGTTAGGACTAGTGAAAGAGATGTGTTTTTTCTTTCCTTTGTGGATTTTGGTTTGGGTGTCTTGGGGTTTTTTGGGTTTGGTTTTTGCTTTGTTTTTTTACTGTTGTTTTGTTTGGTTTGGGGTTTTTTTGCGGGGGGAGTTTTGTGGGCATATAGTTTTACAGCTTTATCCAAAGAGCTGTTACCAGTGGCTCAACATCATTGTGCTTTATTGCGAGGGGAGTATCTCCATGTGTTCTTGTTTGCAGAACTCTTAGAGGTACAAAGCAGAAGCAGTTGCTGCAGGTTTTGAGGTGATGTCATCTATTTGGATACTGCAGTAAATGAGCATGGAATCTGTTTTGTACTATAGTGAACTGATCAGCTTTTTGCTGAGAGAGGTTGTAAGAGATCTGAGCTGTATAGCAGTGGTTGAACACTGTAGAAGTAGTAGACAGGAAGCTTTGATATGAGAAACTTAACTTTTGTCTTAGCAACAGACACTGTTGACTTCTATTTTTGCTGTTTGAGGCTATATACAGAATCCTGATGTTGGTTATAGTGCTTCACTTGCACTGAAACAAGTAGCTACAGTGAAAACTGAAAACAGTCTACATTTTGAACACCTGTGACCATTAGAAATCAATCACTTGAATGAAGGTGATTTTCACTTCTCTTTACTGTAAAATCAGTAGTAGTTCATTAATGTAATATAGGCAGGAAAAAAATTTACTTTTTCAGCCTTTTGTTTTTTGTAGTTTTCAGACTGAATGGTGCATCTTTAGTAGTATGTAGACTACACAATGTATATTAGCAGGTAAAATAGAAATTGCAAGATCAGGTCTCTTTCTATGAAAATCATAGATGTGTTCATTTGATTATGGTTGATAACTTGAGGCATTTTGGTTTCCTTTCACCCATAAATTATTCATTTTTCATATAGCTGAATTTTAGGTGGGAGTTACTTCAGAGAATTCATGTGATCTGGAATCTAGATGTGTTTGCAACCCAGACTCAGGAATACAGCAGCAAGAGTCCAGTTCTTCTTGGCAAATAGTTAAATTGGTTTGAGTTATAAATAAAGCAACTACAGGTATCCTTAGTGGAAGGATACTTCCAACTTGTCTAGTCAGAACTTCCGAAGAAAAGGAATGAATATATAAACTTAAGGGAAAGTAGAAGAAACATTGACATAATATCAATAAAACACCCCAGCTTCCCAGAAGGTCTTCATGAGTCACTCTTAATAATAATTTTTTTGTTCTCTTCTCTTGATGAGACTCTCCCTTTGACATTGCTTCCCTGCACTAAGTCGTGCTTTTCTGTGTTCTCCTTGGCAGCACAACTAAATGTCATTCAGGTTTAAGGGATGACGTGCCCAGTGAATTGCCATGGTCACCTCTGTCTGTTCAAGCTGTTACAGCTTGTAACCTCTCTGTGCCAGTTGTTCCTGTCATCAGTTTTGCCTTGCCACTTCTGTTTCTGCATCTTGTTGTTGTTGTTTGTTGTTGTGCTTGTTTCCCTGCCCCCCATCCCCTTCTATCATGATCACTCTGACGTCCTCTGTCCTCACTCATCCTGGGCTCTGCTATGCTGTGTTCCTCTGACTGGCTGGTTTTAAGAATTCTGACCTGCTGCCTCAGTGTTACTAAGTGAAAAATGATACAGACGGGAAGAGAAGAGTTCACATCAGGTTGCTTCAGTTCCTTATAACTTTTAGGCCCTTGTCCTGATCTTCTCTATGGAGAGCTGGCCACAACCAAGAAAAGGGAATGAGGCTAGGGAGGTCTATGTTTATAGAAGAGAGCTTGTTGGCGGCAGTAAGAACACCCTGTAGTACTATGCAACTAACTAGTTCCTCTAGAGCAGGAAAGGTGTTGAAGAAGGTTATATGTCTTTTGTCAATTTACGTTGTGCAATAATGTGTCAGGCCAAAATCTGTGCCACCATGTGCTGTTACCAGCAATGCCCTTCAGCATCTTCTTCTGGAGTCTGGAGATCAAAGGGAACAGTAGTAGGGCTGCACTTGCCCGCCATCTGGCTTGGAATAAAGCTTTGGAAGCAGTCCAAAGTTCAAATTGAATTTCAAAATGAGTGGTTACAAAAGCAAGCAGACCTTTACTGCACAGGGTAATTAATGTTCAGGTAATGCCCAGAATCGTAGTAACAACATGACTAACAACCTAACTGGATTCAAATACTGTTTTCCCAGCCAGGACGACAGAGCAACAGCAATGTGCTTGTAACAGTGGTCACTGAACAGCCTGTCAAATCTGATTAGACACAAGACACTATTTTAATTAAACGTTCTTTGGGAAGGGGGTGATGAAATGTGGCTGGCAGCCTGTTCTTGTGTTACTGTGTATGGTGCTTAACAGTTTTGTTTGCTGACAGTGCCTTCTGAAGTAATGCTATCTTCGTAAGTGCACACTCACAGTGCATCAGCAAGGGCCTGTGTGATGTAAACTCAAATGCTACCTGAATCTAAAGTGACTGGCTCTGGAAATGATCCATTTGATGACTAGCTTGCTGCTGATGTACCTTAGCTAGTTCTGTAGTTAAATAAGGTGTTGTATATGGCAGAGGAATTCTTTTTCCACTGCACCTTGGAGTTAACGCAGGCACCAGGTTAGCATTAGGATTTTACTACAGGATTGGTGTCAAAAGCAAGATACATATTGCTTATGTGGGATATTTTGACACTGAGACTTTATGCAGCTCCAGAGTGATAGGCTACTGCAAAACTCCTTGGAAGCTGGATGTGCAGTTTTGGCTTGCTGGGGTTTATATGCATTGCCACTGATGTCCCTGGAGCAGTAACCTGTAGTAACTTGTGCTGCCTTGAGAAAACCCTCTTATCAAGTTAAGTTGGCAAAGTGAGGAGGTTACTTCTAATCAGAATTTTTTAAATACTATAAAAAAGGACGACTTGCTTTTCAGTCTGAGGTAGTAACTAGAAAAAAGAACTTGGAGAAATTAAAAGAAGTGTGTAGAGGCTTTGTCCCAAGTTCAGTGGATAGTGGGCAGTGCTTGCACGCAGTGCCACACAGCCTCCAGTGACAGAGAGAGGACAGGTGAGGACGTGAAGGCTGTATGATTTTACATGTCACCTGGCTTTTTCAATAACAACAAATCCAGTTGATGTCTTAATTGCTACTCTGACGTAGAGGAACTAGCGACACAGCAGCTTGTCTGGCAGCGAGACCTGGGTCTGAAAGTGCAGCTGTTTCATGCGCTGTTGTCTGCGGTCTGGGCACTGGGACCAGTAAGGCTCATTCAGCTCCAGTAGTTGACGTGCAGCTCTACTGGGTAGTCTGGTGGCTTTGCCCTTGACATCCTTCCTTGGATGGCAGGCTTGGCACTGTTTCACCTCCTTTTCTTTCAGTCTTTGAAGCCTTTATGGTTTGTTTGCTTCTGAGAACCAGGTGCCACAACCAGTTTTCTGGCTTAGTGGGGTAGTTTCAGACGTAATAGCACTGCTGAGAGAGGTTGGTGAGTTCTGAAAAGAACCTGACAAACACCAAGCAGGATGACACACAGCTTTTATGTGCAGTGTGCACCTGGACTTGCCCAGCATGAGTCACTTCCCCATGGCGCAGCACCTGCTCACTGTGTTTCACAAAGTCTGGTTGCACCCAGGTGGTATTCATACAGCTTTGGCTTTAGCTTTGTGTTGGATTCCCGTTAGCCAGGGCTGGTTCACCTGTTGATTTCAACATAATGTTGAAAGGGATCTTTGCACTGCAAAAATGACTTTCCTAGAGTACTTGAAGCTGGCTCTTCTTGTCCGCAGTCCTGTCAGCAGCAGCAAGGAGGAAATAGTTAAGCTGTCTGTGTAATCCTCACCTTCCATTAATGTGTAACATTTGCTGTTGAAATCTGCAATGGAAACAGTGAGCCCAAGAGTCTTTGACTGGGGAATGATGGGTGTGAATGTTAGATCTGCCCCATGTTGTTGTGCTCTGCTGCCTGTGGAGATATACCAGAGGCCTCCACGGTTTTGAAGAACAGCTGTTGGGCATTTCAGTCTGTGAGCTGGAGGACTTCAGAGGCAAAGGGCAACTGAGTCTTTGTCATGCTTAGTGTCACAAGGAGCACTTACAAATAAATTCAGTTACTCAAGGAATTACGCTGTGGTGTCTTGAGATAGACCTTGTGATGTACTCCTAATCTAGCAAAAAACCTGTGTTATTGAGTGTACTATAAGCATCCTGGAGCAGGGTTTCAGCTGACAGCTAATTCTATCTTGAACAACGCTTTTTGCAAGGCAGGCCTACTCTCTGTTAAAAACCAGCTAGGCACTTCCGTGTTTAACATCTTGGCCATGTAGGATTTGCATCCAAATTTTAAAAGTTGTTGCTAAATGTTGTGGGCAGTAGATGGGGCCTGTTATCATTGGTTTCTTGTGTGTATCCAAAATATCTTCCTCATTTGTTGTATACCTGTTTTATGCCTTGCCCAGTGTGTCTAGACAAAGCGCCATGCTGGCTAACTGGCTGTGTACCCAGTATGGTAGTATTCCTTTTCAGAGCAGCAGGGATTAAACTGAAGAGGATCAGTGTGGTATTTCCAGTAGGAAGAGCTATTATTAATGCCAAGGGAGGCAGGGTGTGCTTCATGGGGCTGGGACAGAGCGGCCTCTGAGTGCTGTGATCTGTAACTCTTTGTCTTCCTGATTACCCTTGTGTCTTGGCTGTTCGCTGTTTTGGTTTTTTGGTTGG
>VWZT01006380.1:22054-32676 GCA_013397055.1 Pachycephala philippinensis
GGAATAAAACAAACTCTGAGCAAATTCCCTAAACTAAACTGAGACACTGAGGTCCAGACAGCTTCCAGCTCCGTTTGTGTTGTTATCTGGTGTAGATGCTGCAGCAGAGATAAAATAGCTCCCAAATACAGCAATGTGAGTCTGAATTGCAAGCATGAAACTCATGAGTTGTGGAGTTTTCTTTCTTAATACAATTTCTGCTTCTGATTTCAGGGCCTTTCAGTTACCTTGATGATGTCCCATTTAAGATAGGAGACACGTTCAAAACCCCAGCAAAGGTTGGATTACCCATTGGTTTCTGCCTGCCTGATTCTTCCCAGCTTGTCAGAGAAGCCCAGGTAAATGATATTTTGCCTTTCTGCTCTCTTCCCTCACTCCTGGCCCCAACATGTGGTGCTGTACGTTCCAAGTTGTCACAGTTTGCACACATGACAATCTTGTATTTCTAGAAGATCTCTTAGGCTATATAGAAAAAGTAAAATGTGATAGGTTATGCAAAAAGCTTCTAATTTTTATTGCCTTAAAAAGCCATTAGGCTTTTATTTTTAAGCAGTTGTTTTAGTGTATCTGCTTCAAAGAAGCACATTGTTTTTGTGTAGTGGTTAGTTTTAAATGTTACCTTGACAAAATTTGGATATAATTTTTAAGAGCAAGTATGGTAAGAACTGATACACCCAGGCAACAGCATAATTTTCAGTTCTTGTTTTCTGTGTAGTTCTTCTGCATTTTTCTGTGTAGTTCTGAGTGAGAATTCTTTTCAAGCTGTGGGGCAAACAGTTTACAGCTTGGTACACAGATGGCTTCCCTGTCTTGAGGAGCATGTTTCTGTAAAATAAACTGTTAGTAGCATAAAATCAATTGCTTTAGCATAACTGTTGGAAATCTAATCTCCAAAGGCAGGTTGTGATACAGGAAGTCTAATTGAATTATGTTTTCTCATTTGGATCCATGATTTTCCTTGACCAGTCCCAACTGATGATTGTTTTTACTTTGTGTGTGACAGATTGGTGTAGGTGGTTCTGCTTTTTTCTTGTTGTTTTTGTTTTCTCCCTGCCCTGCATATTAGCCTGTTATCCTACATCATGGCTTTTTCCTCATAACCGTTAAACAATTCCCTGATTGTCCTAGTACCCATATTTCTACTCAGTTAAGCTGGTGTGGGAGAGCCAAAGGAGCCTCTGATGTCCTGTTGCTGACTTGATTATGCTGTGTCTCCATTTTACTGCCCAGCTGAGGCTCAGCCAGTGTAGTGTGCCTGTTCAGACTGCAACACCCTGCACAGTGTGGATTGTGCATCTCACAGTGCAATTTGATTCTTTTACAGCTGTAGCAAGCGCCGTTAAAAAAAAAGAAGTGCAGGAAATATAGCTTCCCAGCCATTTTTTTAGTATAAAAAGATATATGGATGATTAAAGATAGGTTTAAGTTTCTCAGAATTTTGCCCTTTACAACTAAACCACTCTTTGGTCAGTACACTGGTAGTGAGTCATGTCTCCCTGTGCTGATCTGGCCTTAAAGGACCTGATGTTAAATGCGAAAAGCCTTTGAGATCCTGTCACATCAGTAACTACAGCAAAATCTGCTGCTGCCTGTAGGTGTTGTCACTGGTGTAGCCACTATATCCCCTTTGGCTGGTGAGGCACTGCACTGGAGTGAGAATGCAAATACCGCGTAAACCAATGGGTGTAACACTCAAATATCAGGTCTCTTAGGAATCTTTTAGGGGAAACTAAATAATACTGTATTGGCCTTTGGATGCAAAAATACTCTGCTGAATGATTTACAGAACTTGTGGACCAGGGGTAATTCAGTGGTGCCAGATCAGGGTATGATTGTTCATCTAGTAACTCATTAGGCTTCCCCTTGCTACCTCCCTTCTCCTGGGAGAAGAAGGTGGGAGGGC
Organism: Pachycephala philippinensis; assembly: GCA_013397055.1. Taxonomy (NCBI): domain Eukaryota; kingdom Metazoa; phylum Chordata; class Aves; order Passeriformes; genus Pachycephala; species Pachycephala philippinensis. The sequence goes on from VWZT01006380.1 coordinate 23,958, forward strand.
TGTGAAACTCATCTTGGGATGATGAGTCGTTCTAAAGCAAAACTAAATGCAGGAAGGAGGCAAAATACAATATTCTAACCCAGGTTGCAGCCAGATTTTGCTGTTAGTGGCAAAATTAAGTACTTCTGGTGTCTGCCAGCTTTGTCAATCTGCAGGTTGTGAAAAAATGTTGCATGTCACTGGTAATTCATGTAGCTCTTATTCTCTTTGTGTTAATTCATGTTACTGCTAGAAGTAGCAAATATGATCCTTGTAACTTTTTTTTTTTTATTTCCCCTTCTCTCCTTTCCCCTCTACCCCCATCCAGTATGACTTCTCACTGGAAAAGAAAACAATCGAGTGGGCTGAAGACATCAAAAAAATTCAGGCTGCCCAGAGAGAAGCTGAACGCAAGGCAGAAGAAGCTCTAGCAAACTCAAAAGCTGCTCCAGAGGACAGCACCAAGATGGGGTTCTCAGAGGGACCTTGCCCTGAAGCCATGCCTCCTCCTATTAACCCCATCCTCGCTAGCCTGCAGCACAATAATATTCTTACTCCTACACCAGCCAACAGCAGTGCTGTGAAGCAAAAGGTTCTCAGTCCACCTCATCCAAAAGCAGACTTCAACCCAGCTGATTTTGAATGTGAAGAAGACCCTTTTGACAAACTGGAATTAAAAACTATCAATGATAAGGAAGAATTAAAAAATATTCTTGAAATTCATGTTGGTACTACTGGGCCAATTGTTGCCCAGCTATTAGATAATACTTTGCCCAAAGGAGAGTCTGAGTCTGTGTTGCAAGATGAGAAAGTTCTGACATCCATAGAAAGGGCTACGTTGGACTTCAAACCCCTTCACAAACCAAATGGCTTTATCACTTTACCACAGTTGGGAAACTGTGAAAAGATGTCCTTGTCTTCCAAAGTGTCCCTTTCCCCCATCACTTCAGTGAGCAATATCAAATCCCTGTCATTCCCTAAGCTTGACTCCGATGAGGGTGATCAGAAATCATCAAAGCTCACGAGCACTTTCCACAGCACTACCTGTCTCCGCAATGGCACTTTGCTCAGCTCTTTGCAGACCTGCGCTCAGAGCAAAGCCAGTGAACTGAATGGACACCATATGCTTGGTCTTTCCGCTCCAAATGAGGACAGTGGCAGGGAGACATTATCCTCTTCATCCAGGCTGTCTTCCCTGGCTATTTCGACTGTTTGTACAGAAGAAGAATCATCTCAAAGCACACTGACTACGGTAAACACAGAGTGGTGTAGAACTGGGGTTGCTGGGGAGATGTGGAGGTGCAGAGCCAACTCTTGCCTCTAAATTGCCCTGTTGCTTTGGTTATTGTTTCATTTACTAGGAGTGAAATGTAGATCCTCTTAATTTACGTGGCAAATTGATCGATCCAACAGCTCTCTGTGCTGGTAGTTCTGAACCTCAGATTATTACTCTGTATTTTCCCCCAAATTTGACATTTTTAGACCAATTCCAGTGATTGTTCTTTCAGCTTTTCAACTCGCATTTGTTGTTGATAGGTGCATACCTTTGAGCTAAGCATATAAGGCATCTTCTGTGTACAGTCCTGCTTTTTTTCCTACTGAGATGAGGTATATCAGATTCTGAAGTGCTGTTAGGCTTTGAATCAAGTCTCTTCTAGTTTTCTTCCTTGGTTTGCTTGTTTATTTGCTGGAAATAATGGGAAATGCAGGCTTCTCAAGGAATAGAAGTAATAATAGGTTAAAACACACAGATGTGCTGTGTCATTCAGGGAAGAAAAAAATGCTTGTGGTTGACCTGCAGTGAAGTAAGCCCTTTTTTTTTTTTCTTTTCTTTCAGTTTTTTTCCTTAGATCCTTTAAAAATTTAATATTTAAAAGGAAAAGAAATTATAGTGATTTGAAATCTCATGTTCACCCTCTTTCTTGTGAAGGAGGGTGGAGTCATTGCTTGGTGGAGACCAAAACCAGCCTTGAAGATCATCTTGTATTTTTAACGTTACAGTTGGTCACCATACAGCTCTGAGATGGGAGATTGACTCTTCATTTCCTCAATCTTGTTGCAAGTTCTAAAATTACTTTGAGGACAGTAACTTCACACCAGCTGTTGTTTTTGTCTCTTTGTGAGTAAGAGCAGAGATTAGAGTAAGCTTGTGGGCTTTTTTTACAAAGAACCTCAGATCTGGACACCAGTACTCATGAAGCCTAGTGAAAGCTGTGTAGTCAAATACTCTAGCTAGTTCTAAAATAACCTAGGGGTTTTTTTTCCATCCAATATAAGCAGTGTTTCACTGATTCTGTGGTTTCAGTGGCATACAGTAGGTTTTTGTGTCACACCATGTCCTCTGAAACGAGTGATGCTGCTTCTCCTGTTTGTTCTCCCACCTCTTTTCAGGGTTGGGTAAATGCACTCTTAATTGCCAAGTACAATATTCTGGGAAGCAGTGTATCTGACAGAGCACAGCAGAACAGCTGTTGATTGATGACTGGAACAAATTCAATACTGTTAACTTTGGCAGGAGCAGCAGTGTGCTGAGCACCTGCTCACTGCTGCAGGTCACAGGTGTGAGAGGGAGCTGTATGACCTCAGCTATGGAACACATTTCATCTCTGGGGATGGAAGATCGCTTACAACTAGATAGATTGGCATTAAGATGCCTAAATTTATTCTCCAACTATTCAAATCTCTCTGCTGAATTAAAATTTTTTAAAGACCAAGAGGGAAAGTGTATTCTTGACAGTGCTGTAAGGGAAGATGCAAAGTGGGGAAAAAAAAATAGACTTAATAGGAGAAGTAATAAAATTAATTCATTAACCTGAAACTATTTATGCTTTGGAAGTAGTGAACCAAGAAATAATTATGCTGACAGAACTTAGTTCTGTCTGTATAAATTCCAAGACTTCAGATTATACTTGTTTTATGTTTCCACAGTATAGTTCCACTGGAAAACAATGTCTGAGATGCAAGAAATTTAAGTAAGTGCAACAAAAGAATTTAAGTAACTGTAACAAAAGTCCTCAGAGGATGAAAACAGTAGAAAGAAATCAGTCATCTCTGTGGCTGGGAGCAGAAGGCTCATGTCTCAGTGTATTGCACAGTGATAGGATTTTTTTTTTTGCCTCACAAGATTAGAAATTGTAACTTTGAATTTGCAGCTACCATGGGAGTTTTTGCTTTACCAGTGGATTGGATCTAGGAATCTTTGGATGGAAATAAATCAGTGGTTTCTCTGAGGCTGCATGGGTTCTGTGGTGGTCCCCTCTCCTCACTTCTGTTTTTTCTTGGAGCTCAGTAGTTTGATTTTTGCAGCTTTGGCAGAGGGAGAAATGACTAATGAAGACAGCAGGTTGAAATTAAACTCAAGTAGATTGAGTAGGAGGAGTTGGTTTTCCCAGACTGTTGAATCTCTGGTGTCAGAGAGAGTTTGGTTTTCCTGGCTGCAGCATCAATAGCAAAGCATCATCCTGCAGTCTGATCACGAGCTGATTTCAGGGCTACTCCAGGCCCCTATTTCAGTGTATCCTATATTTCAGTGCTTTTTGCCCTCAAAAAATTGCCTGGAGAGAGGATGTGTGTGAAGAACACACCATGAGAAGAGGTTGTTGGGTACACCAGTGCATCAGAACGAATATGATGTCTCAGGGTTTGTTTTCTAGAAGAGAAATTCTTACCCTGGAGATGGTCAGGAATGCAGAACAAAACCTCCTTGGTGGTGGTTTGGGATCTTTTTGCAAACAAATGGGATTTGTCAAAATCCTAACAGATCTTTTCAGAATTGGTTTTCTATAGAGGGTTTTTTGTTGTTCAGCTTGGCCACTAAGAAGGTCTTTCTGAAGGATATAGACAAGCTCTCAAGCAATCTGTGCTGGCATAATAAGTGTTAAGAAATACTAAAAACTGCAGTTCTTGGTCCACAGTGATTTCTTGCAGTCTGTTTTAATTCCATTTAAAATGCAGAAGTTCTAAATGTACTGAACTGAAATGTGCAGCTTTTGTTGGGCCAGGGCCTGACTTTGCACTGCTGTTAACTTGGGCAAGGTTGTTGCCACAAAGTGGTGGGGTGGTTCTGCAGAAGCAGAGCAGGTGCACAGCAGGGAATGTGACTTAGCCTTGCTGGTGTGCTGAAGTGGGACAAGTGCTGGGTAGAAAACTCATGTGCTCTTTTGAGCCAATGTGGCACGTTGTTCCTGTGTGGTGTATGGAATTCAGTGCTTTGGGAATAGAAAAGAGGTGTATTTTTCTCTTACCCCTTCACATAGTCAAAAAGTCAAGAGAAGTCTTCAGGCAATGACTTCAAAATTATCACTGTTATTCAGGCAGTGTAGACTTGGTCAGGAGCTGAACTGGGGCTGTGTGAACATGCGGCTGTTACACTGACAGAATAAACAACCATGAAATTATTGTGGGAGTACACACATCCTTCTTGGAGTATAATCCATTTGTAGAGTGCTGAGAGGAGAAATGATCCCTATGATGATGATTCTGTAGCTGCACACAATGTGTAATCTCATAGGTAGAAGCCTGATCAGACCTAAAGTCTTCCATCCTGTGGTAGAACCTTCTGTAAAACCCTCCTCCCCCAGCTGTGGCAAATTCTGCTCACTAGTGCATGATGTTTATACTTGTTTTATTTGTGTGTTGTCCAGCAGGTACACCCAGACTACCAGGAAACAGAAATCCCTGTGGTAAGTTTCCAAATACACCTGTGTGCTCGCTTGCACTGGATCATGTTTATGGTAACCTTGAGAAGTGGTGTTCCTTTGAGTACAGAAAACCACAGGTGATTAGTAAACCTGAGGTGAAGGAAGCAGTTTCTATGCTTCCTCTGAGGCGTGGGATTTGGCTGTATCCCAGCCTTCACTGTTTGCAGGGCTTGGGTGTTCAAAGGCTTTGGTCACACCGGTAGGAGAGGGGTTCAGTGTGGAGAACCTGGGTTGTTGATTGTTGCTTTGAGGGTTAAAAGAGTAGGGTGGGAATTGGGCTGCTTTCATCCTCACAGTGTGTAACTTCCCAAGGGCACTCTAGAAAGCCTTTTGGATTAATTACATGGGGTATCCTGGTTCTGGCACTAGGCAGAAGCAGGATGTGGGGATGCAGCAGATGACCATCACCTGAGCCGCTGGGTTTTCCCCCTTAGGTAACACACCAAAACTTCGCAGTGTCTAAAGTGCCCAATAACAGCAGCTGCACGAAGCGGCCGGGCGGTCTCACGGCCGAGTTGCAGCAGGGCCTCTCCCCCAGTGAGAGGCACTGTGTGGAGACCGTGGTCAACATGGGCTACTCGCCCGAGAACGTCCTGAAAGCCATGAAGAAGAAGGGGCAGAACATAGACCAGGTAAGAGCTCGTGCAGTGCAAAGAAATGCTTGATTGGATGCTGGTTCTGCTGGGAAGCAGTCTTGGGTTTGCAAAATGGGTGGGGGAATACTGTTACTCTGATAGGGGGTTGCAGCCTAAAGCTTGTGTTTGTTTCTGGTGAGACACTGCTGGAGTCAGCCACACCTGTGGGTACTGGGTTGGAGCCAGGCTGAGTTTAGAATGGGCCCTTTGCTCTGTGTGAAACTGGGAGAGGTTCTGGGTCTTCCCAGGAGCCACAAATACATCCAAAGGAAGCTTAGCATGGCTCTGTGCCATGCTTAGAGCCATGTGACAGAAATCCAGCCAACTTCCCTTGTTCAGAGCATGAGGGTTTACACTGCTGACATCTCTCCTTGTAGAGAGATTGGCCCCTGCAGGCCTAAGACAGCTCTGAAAGGCTGCTGCAAGGCCCCACTGACCGACTTGTGTGCACCCTGGTGCTGCTGCTTCCTGCTCGAGCGCTGCCTCCAACGCCTGCTCAAACCAGGTCACTGGGCACAGAGCACTGCTGGGCAGAGCGTGGCTGTGGCTCTTGGATCTGCTTCAAACAAACACTTAAAAGTGGGAGAGCATGGCCCAGCCTCCTGTGCTGGCCCTCAGCAGGCTGTGTGCTGCACAGAGCATGTCCCAGGGACTCCTGCTCCTGGGACTGATCTGCTGGCTCTCTCCCTACACATGGAGAGTGGCTTAAGCTGTGCACTGGAGTGAACTGTGGTATCAAGTGGGAAAAAAGGTCCCTTAGGAGGGCAGTTTTAAATCCTGCTGTACTTGCAGGTTCCGTTCTTTCGCATACCTAGCATTGCCTACCTGACCCTTCCCCTCAAAGCTGAGGATGGATAAGAAATTTGGCAGCAGTTTCTGTGTGCGTGAGCTGGGATTTGCAGCTCACTCGCCAGTATGCTGAGTTGGTCTTCAAAGGCTGACTGCTCTCAGATTGCATCAGCTCTTGTGGCTGTCTGAGAGGAAGCTAAAAGCAGACACATCCTGACTGCTGGACCTACAGTTTCATTTTTAAGGCTTGTAGTATAAAACCACAATGAAACTTCCGTTCTGCCATCAGAGGCTAAAGATACACTTCTGAGGCTGCTTTGACTAGAACGAAGGAGATGGTCAGAGAGCACAGTAGGACAGAAGGGTTTGTCTGCTTTCTCTGCACAAGCTTTTGTGTAAGGAGTGTCTCAACTCTGCTAGGAAGGACTGCATCTCTGCCCCTGGTGAAGCCCTGGGTAAAGTCATACTCAGCCCCTCTGCCTGTACAAAGGTGACATTCAGCTGCCTGCTGCAAGTGCCTCTCTGCAAACACAGTTTGTTTTCTTCATTCCCCACAGGTTTTGGATTACCTGTTTGTACATGGACAGCTTTGTGAGAAGGGCTTTGATCCACTTCTTGTTGAAGCAGCTTTGGAAATGCACCAGTGTTCAGAGGAGAAGGTGAGGGTGCAATGTGTGCAGGAATAGAAAAATGTGCCATGACAGGGAATTCCAGCAGCAGTTCCTCTGGCTGATGTAATTCTGGCTTTTGTGGTAATGCTGCCTTGTTTCCAAAACTGACTATCAAAGGACATCCTTGTGTTGATAAAGCTTAAAATTGTTAAAGCATTAGAATTCATCTGTGTTCTGTTAGTCTCATTTGCATCCATTTTTATGGGGACAGGATTTTTTTAAGACCCTGCTTATTGCAGTCATAATGTTTTGAATGCCCAGAGTCTTCTTGCGGGCGAGGTGCTTGGTACAGATACAGTTAACTTCAGCAGCAGCAAATTGTCTTTCAGACCTTGCCAGCCTGCCCTGGCCATGAATTTTCTCCCTTGTACAAGTGCATCTGCCTGGCTGCTCAGCAAATTGGGTTAGGGCTTGCCCTGGAAGAAGCTAGAAAATGCAGATTTTGGGGTCTGGTTCATTTTCTGGCTGCTTTACCAGCACCAAAGGTACAGCAGGAGCAGGTACCCAGGGCAGAGGACAGGGAGGATCTTTTAAAGTCTGCCAGCCTGTTGCATGCCAAGTTATTGCATGAAGTCTTTGGAGGTGCAGCCCAACCCTCTCAAACATAGATATGCCTTCCTGCTTTTCTCAGACAAGTGATAATCTTGTAAACAGAGCAGTAGCAGTGTGAGGATGGAAAGTAACTGAGTTTGAGAAACACGTTTGCTACTGGCTCAGCCCCAAATTTGGAAATGGCTAATCTCCTGATTGCCCATTTCAACCTGATTGCTTGTTTGGGATTTTTCTTTCCCCTGGAGTGGAGCAGACACGCTGTAAATGGCAGAGGGTTCATAAAAGTGATCAGCTGACTCACTTCTTGCCGCTTTATTTTTTCGAAGCTCAGGGAGGATTCACCATTGATGTTGGAAATATTGTATGTACACAGTGGGGTTTGTGCTAACCCCCAAGTTTACCCTAGATCTGAGAGGCCAATTGATAGCAAGGGCTACTGTGCTGTTCCCAAAGTCCAAGTAAGTTTAAAAAAAAATCAGGTGCAGCAGGAGCTGCTGGATGGGGCAGCTGGGTGCCATTAATCAGCGTTTCTGGGAGCCCACATTGGGCCAGGCTGATAAATACCCTTTTGTGTGAGAGACACCCCCACAGACTGAGCTTTGGTGCCCTGGTTGAAAATGGTTTTGGAAATGAAGGATGACAAACAGGGGACTGAAGGTAAGGCCCTGTGGGGCTGCTGTGCCCAGAGCTCTGGTGCTCTAGTGTGAGCAGACTTTCTCCCAACAGAGCTGGAATGGCCTGTGCTTAGGGAGGAGGAATCCACAATCTGGCATGCCCAGTTGCTGAAGACAGGCTCTGTGCCAAACCTCCACCAAGCACTGATCCATTCACTTTTCTCTTGCAAATAATGGGCTGTCTGTCTTTCAGATCACAGAACTTCTCCAACTAATGAGTCAATTTAAAGAAATGGGCTTTGAACTAAAAGACATTAAGGAGGTCTTATTACTACATAACAGTGACCAACAGAAGGCTTTGGAAGATCTGATGGCCCGTGCAGGAGCCAGCTGAAGACACATTCCTGGATTCTTGGCGTGCAACGGAGCAGGACCAGCCCCGCCACCTTCACATCCAGTGTGACTTGCTCTCAGCGGGAAGCAGTCCAGCTTTTTGCATACAAGGGAGATAGACTGAGCAAGCCTGCCTGCGTGCATCACTCCAGCATTTCTCTTTCCACTGAGAGCCAACTTTCTTTTTTAAATTAAATTTTTTAAGTGTCCTTTCCTAAGTTTCCTTTTTTCCAGCTTGGCCACAGAGAATTTAGACTGCCCAGCCTCTACTGGAATTGTACATAGGTAGAGATGGAGTGGTTCCCCCCTTATTGTTGCACTGGAGTTGGACAGAAGAATATTAAGTTGGTTCTGAAACTAGGTTGCTTTGGTTCTTTGAAGCTGCT
>VWZT01006385.1:1540-101171 GCA_013397055.1 Pachycephala philippinensis
GCCAAGGCGGCCTTTAACCCTTTGCGGGCCGCCGCACGCTGCCCGGGGGCGGGGAGGGGGGCTGGGGGCTCGCCTCGACACTTACCTCCTCCTTCCCCTTGTAACACTTCAAAGGCCAGGCTGGCTCTCTACGGTGGGATTAATCCCTGCGCACGCCAATGTTCCAGAGAAGTCCCCGCTCCTGTAGCAGGCTGCGTCGCGGGGCTCTCAAATCACTTTGCAGGCGGAAAGAAATGAGATGGGGAGGGGAAAAAGAAAAAAAAAAAAACAACCCAACCCCAAACCTATATTGTTTAAGGGGGAAGAAACAGCTAGCGATGGGTGCTGTCCTTCAGAAATGGCAAGGAATGCTGGTTTAAAGGATGCATGAAAATCGGTTGCTCAGTCAAGGCTAGTCTGTCTCTCTAAGGGAGGAAATAAAACTGTGCTGGAAACCAGGGAATGCTCTGAAGCAGCCTCTGCGAGANGGGGGGAGAGAAGGGAGGAGGAGGAGGAGGCAAGGCAACACTCTGGCAGTCGGCCAAGAGAGCCACACAGATTATTGCATACGCACGGCACCGCCGGGCCAAGGCGGCCTTTAACCCTTTGCGGGCCGCCGCACGCTGCCCGGGGGCGGGGAGGGGGGCTGGGGGCTCGCCTCGACACTTACCTCCTCCTTCCCCTTGTAACACTTCAAAGGCCAGGCTGGCTCTCTACGGTGGGATTAATCCCTGCGCACGCCAATGTTCCAGAGAAGTCCCCGCTCCTGTAGCAGGCTGCGTCGCGGGGCTCTCAAATCACTTTGCAGGCGGAAAGAAATGAGATGGGGAGGGGAAAAAGAAAAAAAAAAAAACAACCCAACCCCAAACCTATATTGTTTAAGGGGGAAGAAACAGCTAGCGATGCGTGCTGTCCTTCAGAAATGGCAAGGAATGCTGGTTTAAAGGATGCATGAAAATCGGTTGCTCAGTCAAGGCTAGTCTGTCTCTCTAAGGGAGGAAATAAAACTGTGCTGGAAACCAGGGAATGCTCTGAAGCAGCCTCTGCGAGAGTCAGAAGAGAGTGATTTTATTTAAGATGCCATATTGCATTTCGCTGTGGAGAACTGTGAAGTGATTTAGAGCAAGAGCCTGCATCCCACTCCCTTTTTCTGAATTAGTTTTATTTATCCGGATCCTTGGCATATGCTTGAGTTGCTTTGTAGAAAGTACCTTCCACTTCATTCAGACCAAAGAGGCTCTGACTCATACCGTCACTGAACTACAAGACAGGCAGGGCTGAACCACGCATGTTTGGGTACTAACTCCCTCTGGATTCCTCAGCACTGGTTTCATCAAAGATCCCTTTGCATCTCTCCCAGTTGTATGCAGACCACTATGAGCGTCTCCCGAACTTCCCCCCCACCCCCCACCAACGATGGCAACACACTTCCTTGGCACTCCAGCATCAGTGTGTTACTCTCTTACTTGCTTCAACGCAGGTGCCTGCAAGTGCCATAAACTGCAGTGATGGGCAAGCACAGATGCAGAACAGAGACCAGAGAAAACATCCTCCTTCTGGAATGTCTCAGTCTGGTCTTCACATTAAAAAAATTAAAAAACCAAAACAAACAAACAAACCCCCCATACCCCCAAAAATCAGCTTACCAAGCTAGGTACAACTTAGATAAATGAAACAAATTGTGAAAGCAATGAATGGGATGAACGCAGCCAAAGCATAGGGGGATAGTATGCTTGTATGCAACCCGTCAGTGGTCCATAAGAAGCCATTCACTCTCTGCTTTGGCACCAGGAAGAGAAGTAGAGCACAGAGGCCTCTCCCCACCCCAAGGACATTGCAAAAAATGTTGCATAAAAACCAAAGGTTGTTACACGCCAGCTCCAAGGAGCTGGACACTGTGGGGTCCCAGGCCCCAGAAAGGCCTGAGATGTGCACTCCATGTAACATGGCCATCCAGATCAAGCTGTTCATTGCAGCTTGTACCAATTTGCCATGACAATAAGCTCCAAGGTACCAGGTTTCTAGCAGGTATACCTCCTATGTGTCCGTTATATATTAGCATTGGGTTTTAGCTGCAAATTAAATCTAGCATTAGAGTCTAGATGCCAAGTACCCTAGGACTCAGCCTGCGGTTATGCAGATCAGCAAAGCAGTCCCTTCTATAAAGGACTGTACCAGCTCACTGTAGTTGCTAAAGAACGTACTAATAACATTGTAAGCTGCAGGGTTCTGGATTTAGAGTTGATACTGTAATACAGACTAGCTTTATGAAACATAAGGATCTTTTACCACAGCACCTCCTGTATCTTTAGTTTGGGTTCACTATGAAAATCAACATGATTTTCTGTTCTAGCAATGATGTGGAGACGGAAGCAGCAACAGGCCAAGATATCTGGACAAACATCCCGCTCAGTACTACACGAGAGTGAATCTACAGCAGCAAAGCAGATAGCAAAATTATATTCACCCAGCTAATGTAAGGTTCATTGATTTAATAAAAGCAACCAAGAGAAAGAGACAAAGACTGGAGATTACTGAAAATTAAGTGAAAGCCCTGGAGAAACTGAAAACCCATCATCAAGGTTCAATTCAGAGTACAAGGCATTCTGTCTGCCACTTTTTTTATTCCAGTAGTACAGAGTGTTACCTCAGGAGAAAGGAATCTTTCCTTCTCAAACATTCACCTTGCCAAGAGGTGTGGCACACGCAGAGAAAGAGAAGCCACATTCATGCCGAAGCAAGCTTTGGGCAACTTTCCCTTCTGCAGCAGGCTCATGTAAGAGGCTTGTGTGTTCCTCCACTCTGTGGCTATGGTGTTTGCCTCAGGACCCTCATTTTTTGCCACACTCCATGCTCTAGGCTTTTACATCTTTGTCTGTGTTTCTGCTTCAGAGTAGAAAAGAGACCCACAAAACATAAGTCCATTGTAAATTAAAGCAATAGTGCTTTCCTGAGCCCCCAGGCACCTAACCCACAGCTCTGGGAAGTGCCACAACTGCCACCAGCCATGCCAGGTTCATGAGCCACTCTCACCTCCGTTCTGACTTGATACAAGTTGGTTGCATTAATAGATGAGGGATGAGGGGACTATGCCTCTACGAACATGGCCTAACACACGGGATATACAACCATGTCACAAGACATCCTTGTGCCTCTGCAGCTCCCCTGCCAAGGGACTACACTGGGCCTTGATATATTCCCTCCACAAAGGATTCCACAAAACATCGAGGTGATGATGAAGGCAAGTCAGTGGGACACAAGAACCCACATAGACCCAAGTGTTTTTATTTCCTGCTGGTGATGTGCTGAAACTGATAGGACTCCCAGGGGAACACAGTACTGACCAAAAGATACTAAACAATTTGACGTGCAAGATGCACACTGTCTAGAAGAAACTGTTTTTCAATTCACTAGTTGTAATGTGCCATCTACACAGCATGTTTTATACAATTAATAGTACTTATAAAAAATGGGAGAATAAGAGGCATAATAAGTTGGATTTTTTTTTGTAAAACACTAGCATTCAGGGAAATGAAGTGATTGACAGTGTATTGAGTGTGAAAAGTAATTGCACAATTATTGATCGTTACAGTTCAAGTCTTCAATCTGTCATAAAATGACATTGTTGGTCTCATTACAGCCTCTAGTGGACAGTAGTAATCCACCTCACAGACCTGTCATACCATTTGTTCAAATGACAAGCATTATCAAGGCAGAGGTTACTCCGAGAGAACATGAACATACAGTTCATTCTTATCCACCAGCAAAAAGGATTTTTGAATACAATCAAAGGTTTGCTGTCATTGCTCGTAAGGTGCCTTGCTTTACACTTCAGGTATTAGCATTGGCTTGTAAATAAACAGAGAACTTCTGCTATTCATTTCAGCTTCTGACAGCTTTTATAAAACTAAATTCATCTCAAATATTTTTGTAACAGAAAATATTGGTTGCCATGTTTTTGGCTTAAGTAAGATGTTTTTAATCCAACTCAGAATCCGCCGACTGTCCAATTCACCTCCTATCTATTTATAGCCCTCTCACATTCAGATAATTTTTGCTAATGCAGTTATTTTCATTATTATTTCAGACATATGCAGCTGATTTAAGGTATTTTAACAGCTTTAACAAATGAGAAACTAGAATTTGGATTACAGCTGGCTAATTAAGGTATGTTTTCCTCAGGAAAGTTAAAAATATACACTATCTGAACAATAAAGTGTTTGGACTGTATTCTTTAAGTGCCACTTGTGTGAACGTAACAAAATTTGACTAATGTCTTTAATTTTTGTGTATTCACTTAGAAATGAGTGTATCCCCTGTCAAAACAGAGCAGTTGATGATGTTCTCCAGAACTCTGCGATTCTCTTCAGATGCAAGGAAATTAGATCGGTAGACACAGAGAGCCAATGCTGTCCTTTAAAACCACAATTATCTAATGTAAATTAACATTTAGTGAAAGGAGAGCAAAGCATTCATGAAAACCAAGCAAGTATGTAGTACTACACTGTGACTCAAAGAGAAAAATCTTATCTTCTAAAATGGTGGTCCTTTGCAGGTGAATTCAAAGGAAAGGCTGCAGTTAAATTTTTTATTTTACCACACTGTGGTTAGGTAGGGGTTGTAGGGTGATGAAGAAATCATTATTTGTCATGCCTTACAGTTTAGGTAATGGGATATTTAGGTTAAAAAAATGTTTACCTTATCATTGTCTTGATTTTTCAAAGAAGCAATCAAGTTCTCTTTAAATAACAATAGCTTCAATGGCTTTAAGTAACAATAGGTCCTTAGATGGAGATCTGAAATGAGATGCTGTCTTTTTGTTGTTGCTTTCTTAAAACTGGGCAAAGCAACTCATCGGGGAATTAAGAAAACTGAACACTCTTCTAAAGTCTTAAAATCGAGTCTGATTTAGTCTTTTGAATAAGAGCTCAGTCAGTTACAAGTCACTGCTCAGAAGGGAAGACCAGTTAACCTATCAGTGACCACACCAGGATGGACCACAGCCACAGTTAGCCCCAACATGTTGCAACCAGTGGAAAATAAAAGTGCTCAGCCCTTCTCTAGGGGTGCTTAACTGGTCTAGGCACCTATCATGTAATAACCATTATGAGCTGTTAGGTGCTTTATGGCCAGTGCTTTTCAGCTGTCTGAGGTCTCAGTCTGTGTCCTGGCCTCCATGTATCTCCCCTGACACTGCAGCTACCCATATGGCTGATGTGAGCAGAAAGGCCAAGCACAAATGGAAACTAAACTCTGACTTATTCCTAGAAGTGATCATTTCATATTGGGGTTAAAGTACACCAGCAGAGCACAGAAGTGAAGCTCTACTCTGCAGAAATGCTTTGTTTCCAGGGATGTCAAGGCAGTGCAGTTAACGAGGATTAACATTCAACCAGCCTCAGGAGAATTTGCTGGCCACTGTCTGGGAGAGGGCTCTCAGGTGCTAGCAGGGAGCAGCCAGAGACCACATGCTCTTGTAAGAGACACATGTTGTCCTGTCCCTTAAAATCATACCTGGTACAGAGACTTACCTGGGAGTTCACTTACCATTTTTTTTTCTGTCTCTGAAGGGCGTTATGGTCTAGACAGATTAGATTAGCATCTACTCTGTAAACACTTAAGAGTTGGGAAATACCTCTTGACCTTTCTTAAAACGTCTTACCCGTATATAAGGCAGTGTGGTCTCCAAAACCTGTTAGTCTCTCTGATCAATGCTATACAAGCTTTGATAAGTGCAATGAGTTTTTATGGGAGGAGGGGAATGGGCTAGAATGGACTGGTTACCTGTTTGAACAGACATAGAAATTGAAAACATGGATTTTTGACTCCTAAATCCTTTAATGGCCCCAACTGAGCTTTTCTGGTCTATTGAACAAATCCTTCCTACCTCATGGATCATTGACCTACCAGACCTCCAGAGCCACCGTGCTCAATCCTGCTGCCAAGTCTGCTCTTTTTGTTCACATGCTAAAAATCTTTATGTTTTGTTGAGAAAAGGCACAACTTATGAATGACAGCTATTTTCTACTCTCACTGTCTCTACCTCTTCACAAAATATGATACACACGGGCCTTGGCCCCAAAGCGGTCATGCAAATTCAGAAGTCTGGTTTACCAAATTCATCCAATATGCGTAAGTTTGGGTTCATGCCTTGGTTTCAAGACAGTGAGAAGTGCAAGCTGCTTAATGTTCAAGATCAAAGTTATTTTGTATCTATATTTTCTTCAAAAAGAAAACTAATAACTAATACAGTATTAACCAGAAAGATAGTAATAGTTCTGAAATACAGGCATCATTCACACAGGAAAGATATGTATTTCTTTGTTTTCAAAAGGTATCATACAGCAAAAAACTGCAGTCACCTGATGCACAGGAATGAAGACTGTGAACGGTTCCTAAACATCAAATAAAACTTTAAATGGGATAATTTTGGTATTAAATAGTTGCTACATCCCCTTACACTTGACTCATAGTTAGAAAATCACCAGGCAGGGATGGACAACAGGCATGACAGTGTATTGCCCGGAGGGTAGGAAGTCCTCAGCCTGCAAGGCTTTGACCAACAACCTAAGTGAGCATGGTAAACATTTAACCTTCAATTTATCCAATTAATAGCTGAGAGGGTATTTTTCATGTTTCTTGTGCAAGGTGACAGGTATATGCTCACAGAACCCTAAAACTCCATAGTTTAAAATAAAATGTCCTGGGAAAAGTGACAGGAGGCCTGAGGTAGGATATTACTTTAAATCAGAGTTATTTCCACTTGTGCAGGCCATTTTATAACTAGATTGGCATCATTTTGACTTCTTACTGCACAGAGGCAGCATCTTTCCCTCAGAGATCTGCCAGATCCTCATGTTCTCTCTTTACCCTTCAGCAGAGGCCTTTCTACTAATGGCAATAAAGGTTCTCATGTTGACTGAGATGTCATATCATATCTCTCTCTTTCACCCTACCCAGTTTTTCCACAGAAGAGCTCCCATCTATGCCTGTCTTACTCTGCTTGATCTGTCCTTGGTCTGCTCTCATATCATCCTCATATGATATTATCAATTTATTTATATTTAAGGTAATGAAAGATACCCATTCAAAGCTCTAGAAGCCCTGAGACATAGCAATTACAAGCAAAACACAACAGTGTGAAACAAGTTTTATCAAAAGGAGCTTACCTGGGCAACCAGGTAGACCAGAAACACCTGTCTGCTGAAAGCCCATCTCTAATCTTCTCCTAAAGTGGGTGGGTTTTTGCCTCAGGGCCTCTTCAAAGATCATAAAATTCACACTCTTGTGAAGTGTAGGTTCTATCACGTGGATAGACTTGCTCATGCATGGACTGTTTTGTCATGGGGTCCAGTATTGCCAAGAGAATGGAGTGGACATCTGGGGACAGGACCATCTCACAACCAGCTTTCCTACTCAAGAGACCCTAGTTCTGAAACATTTCTCACTATAGAGTTTTCACAGTTTATACTCTCATAGAATCATAGCATCATTAAGGTTGGAAAAGACTTTTAAGATCTTCAAATCATCAGCCCAGCACCACCACCATGTTCACCATTAAACCATGTCCTCAATGCCATAGACATACATTTTTTGAACACTTTCCAGATATAGTGACTGCACCACATCCCTTGGCAGTCTGTTCCAATTCTTTCAACGCTTTCTGTAAAAAAATATTTCCTAATATCCAATTCTAACCTCCTCTGGTGTGACTTGAGGCCATTTCCTCTTGTCTTGGGAGTCTTCTCACCTTCTCTGTGCAAGAGGACATAAGAATGGCCACACAGTGGCTGCAGGAAAACAGTGGTCATAAGCAAATGCTTAATGAGACATGGGCATTATATACTACTTTTTCCACATACTTTCTAGCCTCCCACTATTTTCAGCTTAAGGGACTTCCTGAGCAGAATGTGGTTTCTGCCCATTTAGTGACCCTCAATGGATTTATCTCCCAACATTTGTACAGTCTTCTCCATCAGCATCTGTAAATTGTAGCTATGTGCTAGGTCACATTGCACAGGTCGAGTTCCTGAAGAATCCCCTCATCCTGCCTGCTTCATTCAGTGTTCCCAGCTCGTGCATTGAGACAGGGAATGGCCAGCCCCTATCCATACTCTCAATGCTACACAGATCTTTGTGGCCATCTATCATATTCCCCCTTCTTCCAAGCTGGAAAGGTTCCAGAACCGGTCTGTTAGAGTCTTCATTGCTTCTGCTGCAATTCTTACCTGGTTTTGAGTGCCTCTGTCTTGGTCTTAGTCCTGAGACATCTTCACTCCCTCTGTTCTTCTGCCTGTAGAAAAGCGATAGTAAAAATTGTCCTTTTATTCCACGGAACAGTGGTGACACAGTGAAGTACAAGTATTATTACTATAAAAGCAATACAGAATGCTCTCTTTTCCCAAGGCTTAGCCAAGGACTCAGAAAAGCAACAATTCCACATATCAAGGACAAGAGAAAACAGTATTAATGTAAACAAAAAGGAACCCATGGTTCTATCTACATTTTTTTATACTTATTTAGCAACACAGACTGACTAAAACCCTTCCCATTTCATTAACTACCTCTGTCAACCAGTCCGTTCCAGTGTAAAAAATCAGAGCTGATGGGACATCTTAGATTATTTCACACACTTATATACATAACAGGTCTGAAAAATATGACATGTTACAAAAGGGGGTGTACCAGATGGCTTTCCTGCCATTTAATCTGTCTCTCCCCTTTCCATGATATATCTCATTTCTCAGGACATATATATTAAGTCATTTCTCTCCCTTACTTGGCCAATCTTCAACTAGGTGTGTAAACTTGGTGTCTAATTTAAGTTGTACAAGTTGTCCCGTTGTCTTAATGGTTCTGAATCATACATTTACAGTGAGCTTTGTGCTTGAGGGTATGGCCTCATGAACATGTATAGTGAGGCATTCAAGCATGTGGATTTACAGGACACCAGCTACTCTGCAACAACTGCACAGATGAACACCCTTTGCCTGCTGGTAAATGCAAAGCTAGTTAGCCCAGAGAGAGACTCAGCCAAGATCACCTCTGCCCCCTACAATTGCTCTTCCTGCTATTCCCTGAATGCTGCTCCTTTTGAAGTAAACATGATAGTTGCATATGGAGGCACCACCACCTCCCTCATCTCCAAAGTGATCCATCTCCAGACACAGCTCAAAGCAAACCCCAAAATCTTCCAAACTGAAGTCATATTTAAGAGACCTTGCCACTGTTGCTGCGTTATTACTTCAGCCTTTTTTTTTCATGTTTATATGACAGGAGATATATTCTTTGCAGTCTTCATCATGTGTCACATATATGTAAGTCCTCTAATTCTTGAGCCCTCCTGTTTCCCCCTGCTGGTTAAAAATGCATAGCAGGGGGGGAGCAGGGAGGGTAGGAAAGGGCAAGCAATTCCCCAAACGATTTTGGGTCAAACCAGGTACCCACTTTGGGAGGAGAGAGCAGAGGGGAGAGATCTTGCAAGTACGGAATACCAGTGGCTGCTGCCCCCAAGGGTATTTCTGAGAGCCTACAGGTATTGTTACACAATGTATATACTTCACAGGGTCCTGAGCAGAGTTTATCAGCTGTACAGAAATTCCTGTATAGTTTATAATCTGGGCAAAGCATCCCAGCACCAGTGTTGTCTCTCACTAGAGTCTCTTCAGAGTATCAGAGGTTCCCAGGAACATTCCCAGAAGCTTTTAGCTCAGCATGAGTCACTGCCAAGTTGAACAGTTTCTTCATGTAGCAATCATCCTGAAAATTGCAGAAGAGGAGCTTGCAGGCTCTACAACTGTCCCTAAAAGGCTCAACTTGTACAGGAGTCATTGTCTGGCCTCCAAAAACATTTATCTGGACCAAGACCCATTTATCTCAACCTTGCACACATTTAAGGTCTCGCCAATGAGATCACAAAATCTCCTTGTAGCTGGAAATGAAAGTTTTTCCTTTGGTGATTTTCTAAAACCTTTTTTATTTTATATTCTAATAATCCCTCAGATCCCTAGATGAGGATCAGAACCCCTTTCCTGTTCAAACTAGATGCTCAAGTCAGTTATACAAGGCCAAGTTTCCTCCCCAGGCAGTTTACAGCACAGGCAC
The DNA here is from genome assembly GCA_013397055.1 of Pachycephala philippinensis. Classification (NCBI taxonomy): domain Eukaryota; kingdom Metazoa; phylum Chordata; class Aves; order Passeriformes; genus Pachycephala; species Pachycephala philippinensis. The sequence goes on from VWZT01006385.1 coordinate 11,624, forward strand.
ACCGGTTATGCTGTCTGCAGTAAATGATGCAGTGAAATACTCCATTATCTGACATATCTCTCAGAACAGTTACCTCCTGAGAAAAGACTGTGGTTTTGAGGTCAGCTGATTTTTCAGAAATGGCAAACAGTAAGGGGGGAAAAAAGGTGGATTTCTCCAAAGGTGACATAACAGTGTTTTCTTATTTCAACCTACAAAAATTGTAATTTCCTGAAAACGAAACAAAAGAAAAAAATCCAACAACCACCAAGCCACTTTTACTCTTGAAGAACCTGCTACTTCCTATTTATTTTGCTTTCTGAGGATTTGCCTTTTATATATTCACATTTTTAATGCTTCTTACTAGCCAAGATGTTAAATGGATGACTTAAGTTCCAGTATATTGCTTCGTCTGAATCTGTTACTCTTGTAGTAGCACTTTCCCTTAGTAGCACATTGAATTAGTGTAGTTTATGGTCACGAGTTCATAGATTCCCTCTAGTACTCAAATCTTCAATGAACAGAAAGGTAAGTGTGAAGAATTCCCCAGCTTGAAATCCCTGCTGTCTGGACAACAGATCAAAAATTAGTTTTTACTTATTTCAAGACTTCAAACTCTGAATATCTGGCTGTATAATTAAAATCTGGATTGTTGAAATATACTGAGAATACATTTACCCTTAAAGTGTTTCACCTGTTAGTTATTCTACTTCAAACTTTTCAACTCTGCAGTGTTACTATTTTGTTTTCTTTGATCTTTGTTCCTTTTAAGCTAACCCCAAAGAATTTCACTCTCACCCACCATAGTTATCAAGCTGTGGTTTGTTAGCATTGTAAGTATTTATGATATACAACTCTCTTCTGCTCTTCCCAACTTTTAGGAATTAATACCTTTTATACATTGATTATTAGCCTTTCTTTATTAATATTTCTTTTAGGAGAGTTAGGAACGACCACTAGACAATCATCTCCACCATTTAATAACACTGCTCCTGTGTAACTCTTGTATAACAGTGGTTGGTATGTAAATACTCATCTTAATCGTCATCTTTTGTTTCAAGGATAAAACAAACAAAACAATAACAAAACCGCCTTTATTTTGCATGCTGGAAGCACATGCCATTAATATTAATTAATTCAGTTATTTAAACTTGGTAAAAACATTTGCTCTTAGGCTGGGAATGTGACTGCCAAGTTTCCTGCCTGCAATTTGTTATGGCTCAGTAGTAAACTCCTGAAAATAGGAATTTGAAATGGAAATAGTGACAGGCCTTTTAACTACACTATAATAAGCAGGGTGTTTTATCCTGCATACTGTACGTCGTTACACAATGGCAGCCTATCATAATGTGCATGGAAAACAAATAGGGTCTCTTTAGATCACTCTCCTGGCTAAAACTGGGCAGACAGAGGAAGCAAAACAGGCTGGAAAGACAAAAGACTAGAAGGTCAAGAGCACCACACCCAGACCTAAGCCCTTCTGTTACACAGTGGAGCACAGGGATCTTAGAGAACTTGCACTTGAATAAATTGACTTTGATCAGCTTGCCATAAAAAAAGAGGTGTAGCCTGCTATATTGCTAAAGGAGGTAAAGAAGGAAACTTGCCCATAGTCTTAAGCTGCAAATTAATGTACCTAGACGCACCCTGTTATGAAGAGCAAAACTCTGAAAAGTATGTTTCTTGCAAACGTTTCTTATCTGCTTGTAATATGTTGTAAGTATGTTTCATGTAATTCTGCACATACAAAACACATGAACATTAAAGCTGGTTTGCACAGTAGCTTTCCAGTGACAGTTGTAAAGTGTAATTTTTCCAAGTTGCTGAACATCCAGAGTCCTAACAAGTCAGCTGAGTTTCTTCAGATCTACACCTGTGTAAATGACAGCAGTACTGCATCTTTGTGAAAACAAAACACTGCTATTGCTTTTTACAAGGTATTTGGCAACCAGGAAAATAACTGAATCATATGTGCAAAACAGAACATCAGAGTATCTGGGACTTGAACCGAGCACTTCTGCTTTGTAGAACACGTTTAAACATCGTATATTGAAGTGCCACATCACATCTATTTTTACTAATTGAGTTTACTTGCATTTGGGCACTGTACCAGCTACTCAGCAAGTCCAGGAGATTAATGTAAAAGCCTCTCTGCATTTAGAAAGTATAGTCACTCTAGATTTACAGCTGCTTACTTTGAGGGTGGCTGACTGCTGATCCTGATGTCTTTGAGCAACAGATGGTTTTCTGAGCTGCATTGATAATGAAAATGATATAATTTCCCTCTTAACATTAAAATAAAGTAGAGAGGCAGAATAAAAGAAGAAGTAATATATTCACCTTCAACAAACAGCATACCTTAGTATACAGCAGGATAAGAGGAGGGGGAAGCCTAGTCAAAACTCAAGGAATAGTATTAGAAATTCACACGAGGACAAACTTGCATAAAATAACCCATCCTGATCTGGACTGTGAAAGTATTGGCCCTTGTAATGTTAAAATTTATAGCTTTAATCTTCTTAAGAGCTGCATGGCTCTTCTCACATGCAGGGAAAACAGATTTGATGTTTGTGAGATTAAAACTACTGAGCTGAACTTTGCTTGTTATTGGCCAGAAGCATTTGGAAACCTAATAAAGCATTCCATTAAAATCTTGGCATTTTAGTAACACAAAAGAAGGCTTCTCAAAATATGAGTCCAAGGCAAAAGGACACTTTGGGGGGCAGGGGGAAAGATTGTGGAATTTGGATTTTAACAAAGTTTGCAATTACTTTAAAGTAGATCAAAGGAAACATGAGGTAGAGTGGAACAATAAGTGCTTGATGTAACTAGCAATGTGCAATTCTTTGTTGTTTAAACTTTATTACATCTGAAGACATTTCTTCATGTTCTTTTAAACCTCATACTTTTGTGAGTCTATGAGTAGCTGGAAAAAGTACAACACGTGTCACTGACTGGCTGTGTGGTCTCTAACAGGTAACGTGAGGCCTGATCTCATAAAATTGTGAGGATCCACAACCACAGCTGAGATCAAGTTGGGCTGCTTGTATTCTGGGCTTTAGATGATCAGCTTTACTCTGAAATAAAGAGCTCCATTAAAGCTGGCTAGGCTAAAATTTTAGGTGCACAGGAAGCCCACAGTAAACACAGTTTTGCACTTATAATCAGTATATGGTTTGATTTGATCCATGAAGTCACAACTAATATTTTTGTAGAGAGAGGAATAATATTTGTGGTGGTGGTATGATCTATGAGTTCAAAGCATGACTGAACAAGGGTTAGGATCTTATCAGCAGTGGTAAAACCTTGCATAGTACCACTTGGGCAAATGAGATGAGAGCTGCCTACTGCCAGCTTCACTGTCGAGAGCCCTTGCTTGCCTTCACCAAGGTACAGTACAGAGAAGCCTCGTAAACTACAGCTTTTACTCTTCTCTGCAGGCAAACAAACAGACAGAAATAAAGAGATATAATCAAGTTTAAAAGAAGTAAAGCTCCATAACCAGCCCTAAATACAAGTCTCTTGCTAGGGTTCATTGAAAAGGTTTGGTGTTTTCTCACAAGGCAAACAGCATTAATTCCAAAGTGCTATGAAATTACTTCGTCCTGTCTGTACCAACAAAGCCAACCATGAAAACTATGCTAGAATTTGCCTGTGTACGATTATAGCTAAATCAGATCTTCTAGATACATTCTCCTTACAGAATCAGAAAGTACGTAGGCTATCTTCTGGAAAACTTGTGGTTAAAACACTGGGAAGCCTGTAGGGATGATGAGGTAACAATCAAATGCCTACAAACAATTTTAGCCTGGATTTTACCCCACAAAGAGAACCAGAGTGTTGAACCTGGATCACACAGCTGGAGTGAATGAGTCCTATACAAGCTCATCCCACTGTAGATTTCTGCACAGAATTCACTTATGCAATTCTATTTTCTGCTCTTTCAAAAGAAATTCCCCTTTACACAGCTGAACATTACTGGGTGCTCATAAACTGGCTGCTAACATGGCTGGTATGCTTTATTTTTTGTGGCACTAACATATGAAGAGCTATCTACTGTAACAGATGCTCTTTGACAGTGCAAAATAACAGCACTCAGACTTAAACTGTAAATTATAAACAATCCCTCTCTAACTACAAAATGAATACACAGAATAGGGAGCCTTGACAACTAAGATATTAGTAAATCAGGTTGAGGAAGACAAATTATTCACTAAAGCTAAAGTAACTAAAATTTTATTCAGTTACCATTACTGTCATTAGAGTTCTCCTGTTCTTTGCCATAATTGGTAGATACGAAAGAGAGTAATTACAAGCAACACACAGTGAAATCAGTTACGTGTTTTCTTGCTATGGAAAAGCTACATAAAATGTTTCTGTCCTTCCTTTTCAGTAATTACTATCGGTAGAAAAGATGCTATATAAATGCTTACTACTGGTATGTGCCTGGCCACATCAAGACAGCCCTTTCCCAAGGGATTTCATAATTATTTTTTCTCCACCAAACCACAGACAGGACTGTGAATTAAAAGGGACCTTGATGGCCCAGTGGTGCAGTTGCCATGTATGTGATTATAAACTTACTAGTAGTAATGCCAAGGAGAGGTGTTACAACATAAGATGAAAATGAGTTCAAGCATTCTCTGATAACCTGGCTGCAAAAAGCATTCAATGCACAAAGATAATTTTTTTTTCTTTAAACCTTTAAAAAATAAAGCATTCCTTTTTTTCCTCCCCATCTCTTCATGAAATCCCAGTGCCAAGTTCTCCAGAAGGATGTGCTCAGGGATAATACCCTAGATTACAAGGTCTGTAGCTACATCCGGAGTACTTGTGACATCTCAAATCTAAAACTTCTTCAGAAAGGACACGGAGAACCTGGAAGAAGCATGGGTAAAGGGATGGGCACCCTGTTACATACCACAGCAGTTCCCGCCCCACAGTGGCAGCCTCTCAGGAAATCCTGAACACGATGGCAGGGATAGTGAGCACAAAACTGGCCTTCCCAAATGCATGCAACTGCCCATGACCTAATGAGGGGTAAAATGAACTAGCAGTTCATTGTTTCTGCCAGTATGCACCAGGAGACATTTTTGTGTCACTCAGTTCAGGATCAGGCTTGCAAGGCCCAGTTCTTTCAGCTTTAGAAGAAACAGGTATGGCCAAGAAAAGACCCTGGCAGCTGTCTGTAGGCAGGATTTAATACCCTTGCATTTCATGGGGCTTCTGGATGGGAGTCTCCAACTCTGCAGAATGACAAATGCAGCCTGGTTTCATGTCATGAATTTGCCTGCATCCCCTATGATACCTGGAGCTAGGTACACATGGGAACCTGACCTACATCTTTGACAACATGTGTTAAAGAAGCAGGACTAGCTGAATGTCTCTGTCTCATCTGAGAGCCAAATTTTCCTTCTTTCTCCTTCACAGATTAAGTAGTGAAGCAAGCACCAACCCCATCAGTTTTGCAGATGCCATCTCAGAGTACACCCAGAGGCATATTTTGGGTGGTTAAAGAACTTTGCAGCATTGAAAGACTTACCTCAGGAAATGCAGAGGGTCAGAGCCTGCCCTCCAGAGCCTGACAAAAGGGTGTATGCACACGAGGAAGGAGGCTCCCTCTGTTGCACAGAGCTGGCGCCATGGCTCTTTCCCATCGCCCTGGAGATGCAAGGTATTTGTATGCAAGTTTGGAGGAAACCAGCAGATTAGTCAACATGCAGGGGGACTTGGTGGTCTCAGTGAAGACTGCTTTAGGTAACATAGCAAGAGGGCCTCCTAATGTGGGATCCAACCCAACCACAGTTTGGAAAGTGGGAAAGCCTCTCAGTCTCCACTTGTTATAGCTGACCAGTCTCATCTCAATGCACACAACAAACTCACTGTGCAAATATGCCATCATGGGCTGTTTGTGCCCATGATGCAAGCTATACCCAAACAAGCAGAAGGGTCATAAAATAAGGATTAAAGTTCAACAAGGACGCTGAGAATGAAGAAGCCTAGCCAGCCTATGCCCTATTCTAGCCAATGTTATGTTATCTTCTAATTTTAGAACAGCTGACAGTTTTTCCCAGACCAGAAGTTGACAAGAGGCTGAGTAACGCCAATGTCGTTAAATCTTTGTTTTCAGGCGCAGTGTTGTCTCCACACTGCAAGAAGTTGTTTCAGCATGTGAAATTTTGCAGGAAGGCACACACTGTTGCTGGATGCCCATACAGGGAGCTGTGTAATATGTTGAAACCATCTGGCATTTTGTGGTTTTGCAGTATCAGTCAGACGCACTGTCTGGAAACACAGGGCTCAAACCCAGAGTCCTTGATTCAGGTCAGATACCTACAGATGCCTGTGGTCGTTTCACCAGACTGGAAGCTGCAGAATAAAGCACTTAATTAGGTGGCTGAAGTTTATGACAGATTCTAAGGGCAGCCGAGCTAGAAGCCTATTATCACTTAGGAAGTTTTAGTAAATGTAATTACTATGGCATGTTTGATATAATACACGGTCTTCACAAAACGCTCCAAAAGAGCATTTTAAAGACACATCTTGTTGCTGTTATGCTTTGTACATTCTGACTAAGGAATAGGCCTGATGATGTGGATCCCAATGTGAAGCTTACTGAAAACTACTACTAAAATTAATAGAGCATAGTTATGGAAGAGTATTTTATATAGAATTGCCTTCTCTGGAGTGCGAACAACGCTGCTGAAAGCAGGCTCTGGGTTACATTATTCCTGTGATCCAAATTTTTTTAACCAGCTGATGTCACTAGGGAGATTTAAAGTCTTTATAATTACTGCTCAAGGCCTAGAGGAAGAGGGGAGGAAAGACAATGAAATTATGTTTCATATGTTGATTTAGAGAGTAACCTGTAGTGGTCTGCTAACTAGTTTCATCTATCAGGAAAAGCAAATTAATTCTGTATCCAGTCTGTTTTATGAGTGGCAGCTCAATTTGCCTTCCCAGTTAAGCAGGGAAGAAAGTGGCCTTTTGTCACAAACAATTGCTTCCTGCAATGCTGCAGAATAAGATGTAAAATAGGCAAAGAGCTTTGGATACAGCTTCCAACGTCCTACTAAGAAGAAAAATTTCTTTCTTTCATCTTCTCTCAGAGAAGGAATTCAGGTTATGCTCTGCACTAAATTAAAGTGTTCTGCTCAGTTATGTACATGTACAGCTTTGAAAACTGTTCCTGCTTCTAGGTCAAGGGCTCTCCCTGTGGCCGGGTGCCAGCTTTATCCCTGGACTCCCATAATCCCTTGAAATAAATCAACTTTCCATTGAAATCCTCTGCCAGTTCCACTTCAGACGAAAATGTGCTGTCTGTAGCATGATGCTCTTTTATACTTTTGTGGAAACAAAAAAAAGAAGAGAAACAATGTGGCCATTGTGTACTGGAAACAGTTCCACGTAACCCGCATTGTGTATATTAAAATCTATCTTTGTATGTTGCACTAACCCAAGATTTCAGTGTTTGTGATTAGAACTAAGAAAAATACCTTTGACCAAAAGAATAATTTGACTGACTGAAAAGGATCCCAGCTTGTGTGCGTGTGTGTGCGTGTGTATCCCATTACTACTCTGCTCACGTGGACTGAAGTATGTGGATGCATTATACTACCTCCCTGGGCAGATGAAGCCCTCAAAATTTTTTTCTCTTTCTCTTTCTTTTCCTCTTTTCCCCCCAATATCAATTTTCTTCTCTGTGTGTTATAAATGAACCCGAATACATTCACACGTTCCTGTCAAAGACTAAAAGCTGTCACTTTATTTCAGGGAATCAGGCAGCTTTAAACTCAGCTGCAAGAAAGCCCAGATGCTACTACATCTCCAGGGGAAACTTATCTACTCAGAAATGGCAAAACTTCTGAACAATGATAACAAAATACAGCTTAAAGATGCTGATGCCGTTCTCCTGTCGGTGCTGAGGTCAGTACTTTGGAGAGTGGGTGCCAGTCAGAAATTGCAGCACTCAGAAGACTGACAATTCTGAAAAGCTCTGCTTCTCCCCAGATCTCAGTAACTTTAAATGGTCTGCCAGTTAAATCAGAACAGCCTGGTATAAAGCCTCCAATTTTCTGACAACCTTTATATTCTCTTGGCTCCTACAAGGCCCTAAAGCTGATGGTGTATAATCCTGAACTGAATGTAAAATAAATACAAAAACCTGTCATGATTTTACAGTTTTCCAAAGGATATTTCACTAAATAAAAAGAGCTGCATTTTTGGCACACAAACGCTCCATATAAAAATCACAGTTACTTCTTTAAAATAAAGTTACACAACGCAGTGCCAGACTCTGCCCTCTGAAGCTTCCCCCTGAGTGCTGGGGAGCAGCTACATCCCCATGAGCTGGCTGGCCCTGAAGGTCCTGTGCTCCCTTCCCCTGCACAGTGGCTGTGCAGATCAGGGCTGTGACACCAGCCCAAGCCAGCCTAGCCCCTGAGGGTCCCTCTAGCACAGGAGCCTAGGGGGAAGTACCCGGGTTTCCTCTGAGCTGGGATGCAGGCCATGGTGTGGCCAGCTAAATCTAACACTGGCAATTGCTTCCATGCTTGTGGTGCAAATACAGCCTGAGCAAATCGTGCCCCAGAGCTCACCCAGCCTTCATGTCCTTGAAATATGTTGCCTAAGAAAATAACAATTGTTTGTGGAAAGCTCTTCCGCTAAGCCTGTGTTATTTAGCTATCTACATTAACTGTGTGCCAAGGCGTGGGCTATAAGCTGGAGTGTCCACAGCACTACAGCACGGAAATGAGTTTAAATCACTGACAAACTAGAGCTGATGTCAGGCTCCACTGGCTTCACAGACCTCAAAAACATCTGCAGGTTCAGAGCACAGCTACATGGCCAGACAGAGACGCATAGGTCTAGCAAAGCAGGGCCTAAACACAGCAACCTTGACAATGGACACGAGGTGCATTTTGAGTGAAGCCATGACCAGACTAGCAAAAGATCTATATACCATCCTGCAGGAAATCTAAAAGACTCATCCTGCAAGTCCTGGGGTGGTAGCTCACTGTTAAAATCACAAGTTATGTTTGCACAGTCCTGTTCGGATGGTTGGGAGGAAAGAAATGGAGGCAAGGCAAGGCAATTCAAAAAACGGAAAATCTGTGTCATACTCACAAGGTTTCCAGGTTTGTCTGCAGCTCTTTCATTGTGCAGGTTTTAAATGTTACGCACCTGTGTCTCATAATCTCCTCCTGGAACAGAGTACAGGCAATTGCACTGGATATAAAACCACAGTTAACTATACACCTAGAGCTTTAATTTTAGATCAGACTAACTGAAATTATCTGGTTTTCTCCTAGAAGCCCTCAGTGGACAGTTTCTTCACTTAGGTCCGCCACCTTCGGGCCTTCTTTTTAAGTGAGGAGTGCAGCTAAATACAAGAATTCAAAGCAAAACTCAGCTGAAACCATTATGTTTCATCTGGTTACATGTCAAAACCTCAAACCTTGTGTACACAGGGCTCAAATTATAAACCTATCAGGCCCAACCCCAGAGCTGGACCCAGCCTGGAGAGCCCACTAATCTTTTAGAGAAGCTGATACAAGTTTTGAGTTCATAATGACTTGAAAACCCAAAGTGGCCAGAAGACTTTTCCAAGGTCAAACAGTGAGTTAGAGGGGGAGCTAAGAAGAGAACCACAGCCCTGGCCACTTCACACACTGCTACCAACAGAGGTAGAAACTCACTCTGCTTGAACTTCATACCGCATAGCCTTTGCCAAACCACTCAAAAGAACCACTTTTTTTTGCCTGTTAATTGTTTTAATAAGTCTCATGGCAATGAATGACTAAAAAATACATCATCCCTCTAAGGATTCAGCTGTGGAAAAAGCATCCATTTAGCTGCAGGGTAGTTATTACTGCATAGCTTTGATTTTGCTACACAATGCACACCCTGTTTATGGAAATGCTTACATGCTGCTCCGGGTGAAATCATCATCACTTACAGGTATACTCTGAAGCTAAAGGAATGAGCTCAGATCCACTCATCTATTCCCCAAATGAGCCCTGTCCACTTATCTGAGTCTCCACAATGCTCTCAGATGTTGGTTAGTGTTCCTTTGGACATTTTTGAATGCCACCCAAATCTCTGCATCCATAACATGAAAATAGAACTTCAAGGTGAGAAAAAACAATTGCAGTTAGAATACCTGTCCCTCCTGCTGGCTCCACCATGGCACACGTCTCACTGGGGAACACTGGGATAATTTCAAGTTCACAGCACAGCATAATGTAGTAATCCCTTTTGAATCTACACCATCATGCAGTGGTCACTTACTTGCTGCTCCACATGCATTCTATCACAACTTTAAGACTTCTGGCAATACAGCAAGCAACTGTTCAGGATCGAGGCTTAATGCTGAAACACCATCAGGGCTGAGGATTGCTACATATTGCTTTCTAATAGTCCCTGCTGTTTGACACCTGGAGTGGCATTAAGGAGCTCTGGCACTGTATCCAGAGCTCTCTACCAATAATTGAAAGTGCTTCTACAATATGGGAAAAAGAGAAGGGTGATCAGGATTCAAGGATCAGGTCTGTTTAAGGTCTTGAAAACATTTTTGTGGGATGAGGGGTCAGCATTTGAAAAGTAAGGTATGGCTTATATAAACATCAGTAAAAACCCGAGATTGCAATACGGACCTTTTCCAATTCAGGTTAATTAGGAGTTTACTGTACTCCCAGCTAGTTTTGCTTGCAGGCAAATTTTTTTTGAGCTCAGCAGCCAGGACTGTATCTAGGGCTAAGCGTTCCCACCATATCACTCCAATATTAAAAGAATTTTGCTGGCTTCCTGTTAAACCATGCACTGATTACAAAATTCTTTTGCTTATTTAAGGCCAGATTCAATAAAAATCCTGTCCAGCTTCTGCATCATGGAAGGCCACAAAAGCCCTGAAATATTTTGGTTTTGAAGCCTGTGTGGGCTTCCATGGTTTGGATGCTGGATAACTGTTCCAGTGAATGTGGTCCTCATAAAGCTTTTCAAGGTCCTGCTCCATATGGACCTAGTGATTTCTCTTTATTCTCTCCAGTGTGGACTACAATCCACTTCAGAGAATCTCTGTTTTATGCCTCTAGCTACAAGCTAAATCCTACAGGAATAGGTCCTTTTCATATCAGGTCACATCCTCTGCAGAACACTGACAGAAAAATTCGAGTTTCTGAAAAGCAAGTACCACTTACAAAAATCTGGTATGTTTTGCATGCTTTATATGAATATAAGTGAATGGTAAAATCTAAAAGGAAATTCAATAAACTACTCATTATCTATATTCATATGACTAAGCTACACGTGGAACGTAGCTTTTATCCTCCATAAAAAATGTACAGATGTTCTATAGAAAACTGTATGAACAAACTTTAACCTCACGACTGCTATTATTTTGTAATAAAGGCTTACAGCATAATGTGAGCTTTTTTTAGAATGTAAGTTCCATGTGAGTAGCGTGTTGTTAATTTAATATTAATGCAATGCACCAGGAAGAAGTCTGCACAGAATCTCAAAGACAGAGAATCACAGTGCTGCAGACAGGATATTTGTGTCATGGATTTTATTTGTTTCAGCACTCGCAACAAAATTCATTGACCAGGATTCCCATTGCCACAGGGCAGTGGATTCGTCTACAGATGTTTTCACATGCCTTGGCATGAGGATTTTGCTGCAGCATTCCCGCTACTGTTCCTGAGAATCATGTGGTGAAGTCACCTTGTGCTGCACAGAAAATTTACCTCTCACTGTCAAGTGCATATGAATGAGCTTCTTTTTTTGGGAACAGCAAAAGGAAAAAAGAATCCACTGAATAAACTTTTGAATTTCTTTTGCTGAACCATCCTTCAGGTAGCAGGTGCAAAGGCTTTCACCAAACTTGCAGATTGCAAATGCAGTGCCTGCTTTGCTTGCAACACAAACGAATTAAAGCAGGGGAACAGAACAGAAATCCAATTTCACCCATAGTTTTCCTTTCTCAGTGCCTGAGCCCTCTCCTTCGCAGCGTCTGCCATTCAGATTACATATCCTGTATTCCTCCGAGGAGTCAGTTCACTGTCTCATCTCCAAATGCATTGGTGAAGTAATTTATGACTCCCATTATTATAATCGCTTAGCAGCTCCCAAGCATGTAAAAATAGCAACAATAATTTCTCCCACTTTTCCTTCCTTAGCACCCCATAGGAGAAAGAGCTTGATTAAATCTGTAGGGGTTACACTTGCACTTGTGTGTTTCTATAACTTACAGAGGAAGTTTGACATTTTCGGAAAGCGATGATGTCTACAGACATCTTATTCACTGCAGAAATTCCTCAGTCTAGATAAAACTTTTGGGAAAGTCCTGTGTCCAGAAGCTTCCTTCTTTTGCTTGACAGTTTCATTGCTTCTGCGAAATGCACTCGTGTGCGATCGTGATCATAAAGGGTGGCCCAATCTCAGAAACAATGAAGGCCATTTCCTTGGAAGCCTTCCAGGATCAAATCTGAAAACCTACCCAGGACTCTATGCAAAGAAGCAGAACCTCCATGCATAGCAGGGAGGAAAAAACCAGGGAGATGTTTATGAACAGACCCATGGCAATGTGTGCATGGTAAACTGACAGCCTGCTCCCATTTATTCCAGTTTTCCAAGCATGTGATTGCAAATGCAGTTATCATTTTATGTGGACCATCACAGCTGCACTGCACCCATCAGAGCAAAGACAACAGTCTGGTCCTTGTGAAATGGAGATGGAGTCTTCCTATTTCTGTGCATATTCTGTAGACAAATACTAAAGCCCAAAAGTTCACAGAGATGCAACAAATGTCAAACAAAGGCCCTCAGCACCTGGAATAGTTATGAAAGGAAGAATTTCAAAGCACTCCACTGCTTCTACAGTCATCATCTAGGTCTAAACTGCTAGGAGAAAGTATCCTGGTTTTTCTAAAGGCATTATTTTAAATCCATTTTGGTTAAACCAGTGTAGAAGACATGGGTATTTTCATATTTCAGTGCTAAACCATGTCTGGTTTGGTTTAAGCTTAAATCTTTTAGGAACTGATTTTGTATTTGCAGGAAAGATGGTCTTTAGCTAGTACAATCAATTTGGTTTACATGTGATACTGATACCTTTGACTTGTCTGGTTCACTTCTGGCCACTTGTTCTGCAGTGCAATGTCAACTTCAGGTAGCCACTGAGATAGTTATGGGAAGGCAGTAATTATGCTTGCAATAACGAATATGAAAACTTAGATAGCACCTACAGAAAAGCAGGCACTGTAGTTCACCATGTGATCTCCTCAGCTCTCCAATGGTTTCACATGCTTATGGAAGAAGCCTTGTCAGCTTCCAGAGGTGAGAGTTTGGAAACAGGAAAACAACTGCTCCTTGTGACTCCTCTGGCTCCACCTTAGGAGAAGGAACAGAATGCTTTCAAGGAGCTTCCAGTTATATGCACAGTTCCTCCATACACGTTAGCAGCATTTGATGATCTACAGTATCAAATATCAAGAGTGATCCAACAAAAAACTATGCACTACCATTTTTCACTGGCAAAAGTTACAAGGGCAGTATCAGTACCCTGAGCTACCCTGAAACTTCAGTAATGGGGATCAAGTTACTGGCTGCCTCACTGCTGATGTTAGAGATTAATTTTTGTCGACTTGATTGTAGCAGAGGATAGCTAAAGTTTGGGAGGTAGCTGTAGGATCTCACTCTTTGAAAGATCAATCCATGAATGAATCTTACCAGACCACACATTAGCTGGAAGATTAGACAGAAGATGCAAGTCAAAGGGGGAGATCACAACCTCCATTTACTGAAGCCCCAAATACTCCATTTCCATGTCCATTTGCTCAAACCTGGAAAGACCGTGTTACGTTTCTTCTCCCAATTTAGCTTAAGTGCCTGGGATGTTTCACAGAGGCTGTGAAAAAAAACACCTCATACAAAAGATGTGACAAAGTGAGTAGTGTCAGCTGAGGTACATAAAGCAACATTAAGCTCCTTCTCCAACATCAGATGAGTAGGCATCTGGCAGTGGCAAGATACATGGCAGTACTTTGCATCCATGTCTGTGTCAAGCAATATTTCTGACACTGGTACTCGCTGACTGTCTTTCAGGTCTTCTGCTCAAGCCTTCCCTCATTTCTGGGAGGAACTGGGAGAAGACACAAGAGCAGGAGCTGAAGGCTGGCAGTAGCTGCATTTCTGTCTCCCTGATCTGTTCTCTTACTCTAAAAAGTTTTCCAAAACCATAGGCAGCACAAAAGAAATTTTGGGTTGGCCTGCTTTGTACCACTACAACCACAGGCTTTTTACAATATGCTTCTTCAACAGAATGGCTGATTGTTTAGACAGCAAAGCACGACAAGCTGATGCATCAGATATTTCCATCAGACTAACGAGACTTATCAGGTAGGAAGGATCTTCCTCGTCCCTGCATCAGTGACCATTTCTTCGTTTGAAACTAATTGGAAAAACATTCTGAGGAGAAGTGTTTCCCATGCAGTTGATGCTCCTATCTGCTACAACCTGTGCCTCATTTGGGGTAGGCTGAAAACACTTATCCTTCGCCAGCAGCCCAGGGACCAGAACTGAACCCCCACTTTGGCTGCAGTTTCCCCTGGTTGCCATCACACCTTGCACAGTCACACCAAATGATGAAAGTGACCAGGACACCACACATATTTCAGAGTCCTATACCCTCTTTTTTAGGTGAGGAACACTGCCACATGCCCCAGAAAGCTCCACGTATACTATTAAAAGAAAACAACCATCACTAAAAACAACTCAGTGCCTTCTATGCTACAAGTAACAACTCATGGGCAAACTATTAATCTATTAAAATTTTTCATTAAATAATTTCTCCCAGCTGATGCTTATGAAAGGCCCTGCCAGGCCAGAATGTCAGCTCATTTATGGGATTTATTATTACTACTGTCAGGCCAGAAGGGTTTGCTGCAGCACATCCATCAGGCATGCTCAGACAGGAGCTCCTGCCTTTGGGCCAGCTGCTTCAAAAACAGGACCAACAAATGTCAGATGTCGAGTTCTCATTTCAGGTCCTGCCTCTTCCTTTTCAATCACCATGGATCAATGGATCATTTTAGCTGTTTAGCAACTGGCAAAGACCACCTCACGCAGGGTAAGCATCAGTGGTTGTTCAGCTTTTAGAGCTGATAGAGGTCTTTGTCTCAGCTTTCTCTATTTTTAAAGTACTAAAGCATGGCTTCAAGGGCTTGTGACTCAATCAGCAGGGGATGGGCAAGGTGGAGGATGAGGTGTACTTTCCTCAAGGTGGTGGCTGCTCACCATAGCCATGTGCTTCGGGAGAGGTGGCTGAGGGCATCTGTAAGCTGCAGGTCTGTGTTCAGGAGTCACAGGCTGATCCTGGTGCAAAGAGAGAATTGCACTTGGGTTTCATAATGGAGTTCATGGAAGTCAGTGAAAATTGAACTGCAGCCAAGCTGAGAGCCATGTAGAACAGATGTCTTTATAGAGGATAAAACAAACAAAAAAATACTCAGAGTCTGAGTTAGAACTCTTGGCCCACGTTAAATCTGTAAAAAGCCCCAAAGTGCTCTATTGTGGCTGTCCCAAACACTTAAATTCCACATGTATAAAGTAAAACACATTTGCATTGCTAATTTATTAAAGGACTTCTTGACCCAAAGTCAAATACTAGCACAAGTCTTCTGCATGGAAAAGCTCTGATAAGCGTGCTCTTTACCTCTCTCTGAACATTCAGTAATGCTCCTTTTAAAAGTACATATGCTTCTTCTCGTGTCTGATGCTAATTATCTTATCAGATAACAGGCAGCCCTGTGCTGAGTAGGTATGTAATATATTAGCCTTGGGGAGGGGATATAAAAAAAAAAAAAAAAAAAAGCCTTATCTTTCAAGTAGATTTGAAACTGCATATGATCTGAGTCTGTGGAAACTTTCCTCTGCAGCACAGAGCTTATATAAGGAAGACAATGAAGAAAAAAAAATTTAAAAATCCCAGACCTGTACAGCTTTCAGACTGCAATTCTCCAGGCTGTTCCTTTCTGTGGAATTTTCTCCTCTATCAGTATTTTGGAATGGCATACAGGTTAAACTGTTCATCTGGCAGGGAAAGCAGCTTTGGTAATTGTAAGTTTACATTACACTATAAACAATCGGATTAGAGTAAACAGATGAACTGTATAAATAAAATGTCACTGCTTAGCTCTCCTTTGTGACTTGTATTCTGATACCACTACTACTGCTTTTACTACAGCTACTACTGCTGCTGCTAGGCTTCAGCTGACAGCTCAGCCTGAAACCCTTTATTCATCTTTATTACTACTTCAGCTGTTTTGAGAGCAAAAAAGGCATGGAGGACTTCTTGGCCAGAGGCTCTCTAACCTAGCAGGCCTGCCTGGGAAATCAATATGCCGCACTCAAGAGCACAAAGATGGATTGTGAAGCCGGGGCTGGCAAAGGAACGCGCGCTGCATCTGGAAGGACACGGAGACAGCCAGTTCTGCTCCGCCAGAAGCCTCCCAAACCGCGCATGTTTGCACACCAACCTCGTGGCACCCTTCCAAGACAATTTGTGAACCTTGGTTCACACCATTTTCAAAGTAGGTCATACGCAGTAATCTCAGCCGAGGAAAGATACCCTGTCAGCAGCAGTGGCTGCGAGGAGGGCGATAGCTGCGACCAATGAGCGAGCCGGTGCAAGCGGGGAGCCGAGAGCTCGCAGGGCGCCGAGGCTGGGGCCAGCTGCAGCCAAGGTGCTCGCCGGGCTCAAGCAGCTGACGGGCGGGCTCCCACACACCCAGCCTCTCGCCATTTATAGCTGTTCAAGCACCCACTCTTCTCCTGGACACAGCCACCGGCACGGTTTAAATATTAACCTGAATGAAAATACAGTAGGAGAAGAGAGCTAACCTTTACTGAGGTCTGTTTTCCTGACAGCAGGAATCACAGCTAATTCTGAACGAGGGGATTTAAATTTACTACGAGCTTTGGATTACTGGTTCCTAACGTGCTTCCGTCACCTGCCCCTGCTCTGACAGTCAAAACACAGCCTTGAAGGTAGCTGTGTTGACAGAGAGGATTCCTAAAGCACTTACGGTTTCCTGCATTTTCCTGTATCCCTTGCTTGAGCTGTTTTAGGGGCATGGAATTAACAACGGACACATTTAAAGGTATATTTTTGAAAAACGGTGTCCAGGAAAATAAATGCAGAAATGAGTGTGCATACTCGTTTCCACACTATAACAATATAAAGACCATCAGAGAATTACCAGTTTAAAGCAAAAGCAGAGAAATTCCCAGGCATAGGAAGTGCTGGGAACACGTTGCCTTTAAATGCAGCCTGCACACCATCAGAGATGACTTGATGCTAGAAAGCTAAAGGATTGCCTGAAAAGTGCCACTGAGTTATGTAATTTTTTTTCATTTTTTTTTAAACAGGTTAATTTTTAAACAGGCTCAATTTAACGTTGTTCCTGGTCAATAATTACACGAATCTGAATGAAAATATGCCCTCTGGAGAAATCTGCTCCAATATAACAGGTATGCATCATTTTTAGCACTGAAAACAACACTGAAGAAGCAGAGCTGGACAAGCATTGCTTTTTTTTTTAATCTGGCAAGTAAGAGGACTGACTTTCCTCCATTTAAAAAGCTGTGCTTTTTCCTTCTTCTCTTGCTTTCCCTGTGATGTGTCAGACTAGAAATCTTAAACAAAAAGGAGTGAGAGATTTCTGAAGGTACCATACTCTATGGAAAGAGAGAGGGGAGACAGGACCTTGAAAACTATCAAAAAGGCTTATCTCCCATCCAAGAAAGAGTGCACAGAATGACTGACTGCTCCACTGGAAATGACCTACCTGATCAATAGCTTGTCCAGGGAGTTGTAAGACATGCAGAAACATGCCACGATGTGCCACTGTTATCAGCTAAAGGGGTGCTGTAATGACTTCCTATGCAAATATACAGAAAAATCCATAAATCCAAGAAGGGTTATCACTCAGTACATAATCAAGGGAACAATTTATTCTCTAACATGGGGTGCAATACTTTCCTGCCAAAATCACATTGCTTGTTTGGTATCACTAAGCTTTGAAAAAAAAGTAACCAACAAAAATCCCTTCTGCTGCTGCCTCTGGAAAAGAAAATGCCTTTTAAGAAAAATTGTAACAAAGAAAACCCCCAGACACTTCACTATTTTTTCCAGAATGACAAATAACTCTAGCTGTGGTTACAAATGTACAATTTCAGGTCATGTGAGTTTTATTACTTTTCAGACTAACTTTTGCTTTTTCCCAGCCAGCTGCTGGCAGTTGTCATCTTAGGACTGAGAGCAAACTACTTTGAAAACAAATTTGTTCAGAAATCTTTTTAAAGTGATACAGAAAAAAACCCTTAGTGTTTTTCATTTTAGCTTGGATGTAACCTCTTTTTTCTCCAGTCTTTGAAAGGAATGAGTCTCCAATGCTAAACAGGTCACAGAGTAATTACGCATCCACCTGAAAATTAAACACACATTCAAAAGCTTAACTAACAGCATATACTAATTCATAACAAGTATATGTAACTCAGTTTTTTCATGGTTGATCATTAGGGTGTAAGTAAAACCAGATCACATCAAACCCAGAGAACAAACGCTGTAATCTTTCTGCAGGTTTAAAAGGAACCAACAGCAAGGTGATACTGTGTTGATGAAGCTGATCCAATACTGCAGGTCCTGTGTATCTGAAATCTTTGTGTCAAGACGGGGGTGGTCTCTGGGGTTACTCAGAGAAAAATCAGTCCTGAGGCCTGGCCAAGCTCCTGTGCTTGGACAGGTCAGCAGAGTCATTCCATGTTCGGGCCAACCTGAGATCAAACCTGGACAGCTACTTTCAATGTAAACCTCTGCCTGAATTGAAAAGACAGACAAAAACTTTGGCAAACCCTTTTATGTTCAGTGCAGAGCCAAATTTATTATCTGTGACATGCACATCTTCTTGCTCTGGTGTCACCAATTATTTTTTATTAGCTTTCCATGTTTTCCCTCACCTTTCATAGCACAGGTTTAGCAGCAGCATTTCAGATGCACAAAAGGAATCAAATCTACATTTCCTTCACAGAGTGGAGGTGTTTGAGTTAGTAACATCTCTTTTACAGATTTCCTTGGTGGTAAAAACCGTTTTTCTTTGACATGGAGAGAGGAATGCACAAAGCTAGCAGAGATCAAAGGCCCAGTGAAGAAGTTGAAAGGACCTCAGCATGGTCTTTACAGAGGTGCACAGTGACACAGAATAACTGTGAGCTAACATAGCTGGTTTGTACACGACCTGCCTGCCTCCAGCTGAGCACTTGCTGTGACTGAGTTTGGGATTTTTTTGGAACAAGTGCTGCAGAACTCTAATGAACCGGCGCTGGTTAAAGACATCTTTGGCCAATGCTAAGATTGAAGATGGATTAAAGGTGACTTCGGTCAACCTTTGCTTCCTTATCCCAAGTTCCCTAAGATCAGCACAGGTAAGACTTAGCTATTATTTATTGCCTTTTGGATCTGCTGCTGCAGTAAGTTTGAAGACTAGCATGACCTGGCTCTTCCCAATTACCTTTGCACTTGGCAAAAGCTGTGGCCTCACAGCATTCCAGATACCCACTGTGTCAGGGACAGGAACCCCACACATCACCTCCCAGACAATTTTTAAACTGAGCTAAAGCATTTCTACTGTTTAATTATTTTCAATATGGTTTCTGGAATGCTCTAGTTAGGCTTGGAGGATTTCACACGGTCTCTTCTGGCTATGATCAGCAGATAGCTAGAATGGAGAAGGGAGGAGCTAAAAAATGGGATTGTTACTATTACATGTTCAGTAGCACGCACATACTCGCACACTAGAGAAGGGTTTCCATGTCAGCACTGATAAGCCTGCAGAAGTGCTACTGAGGCTTCACTGTGGCCTCCCCGTTATTGGTGGCCAGAAAGAACATCCTCTTCTAAAGTAAATGGTTGAAAGTATACATAGACAAAATTGCAAAGTACAGTTTTGTTCACCTCTTTCTCCTCCCTTGTGTTGCCTCAACTCTGCTGTTGGGAGCACTGGACTAAGCCTGGTGTGGGAATACTAGGGAAGTCAATGGATTTATACTGCTGTAACTGAAAGCAGAAGGTAGCTTAGAGGCTCAAAGATCTAAGCTTGTGTGTTACCCCGACCGTTTGTGACCAAAGTGCTCAGCTGACCGCCACTGGACTAGCAAGTGCTTCACACTTCCTGCACTCACAATGTCAGCTCTCTCGTGAGTTGGCTCAGCCTGAAGATCTCCATGACTCAGGGCCATGAGCATACCAGGGCTTTTAACACAGTGACTTGCATCACCTCAGCTTAGCATCACCCAAGTAAATGTAACCCTTCAGTTTAAAGCACATGACATTTTTCTTGTGTTGGCATCAAACAAAATAGCGCACTAATCCTTCTGGTATTAGTCAAATGGGGCTTAAAAATCCACTCATGTGCTTTGCAGTTGCAAGATTTCCCTGGCAAGTACGTACACTGGTCTCAGTCATGGATTCTCACAGAAGCTAAGCTTTTGTTAAGAAAAAGAGAAATAAAAAACAAACTTCATGGCAGCAAAAACTGCTTTTTCAAGCTTAAACTGAGTGCAAACTGTAGCAACACTGGCTTCCCAAATCACAGAGAAACAACTTCAGTGGTTGTTCTGCTCCTCCATCCCAGTGCTACCAGCCAGCACCTACTGATGGAGATTACCAAGATCCCAGCCTATTCTCCAGTGGGGCCCCATGCTGTGCAGGGAAAACCCAACAACCCCCTAAGCTGAAGTTTAAAAAAGCTGGACTTGGGAACAGGAATGGGCACTGGAATGATTCACAAAAGAGAAAGATCCTGAAGGAAGGATGCTGAAGGAAAAGATGAGTAACAGAAATAGCTTGCTTGCTTCATCTTCCAGAGAAGCAAGGAGGAGGGCAAGGGATGCTGAAATGAGAACACTACTTCTTTTTTCCTCCCATGACTATCAGGAAGTTGACAAGGAAAAAAAAGGAGCTTCTCTGGTTCAACAGCTAAAAATGAGAGTTTCCCACTGAACGAATACTTACTAGCTATAAGGAAAGAACTGCATCTCCAATCAGGCTCCTGCAGTAACTTCCCTGCAGAAATCCTGCAAATCCCAAGTGCTGGTTCACTCATCTTCATCTAGTGTGTTTACCCACATCAGACTTGTTGGTATAAGCATGTTTCTTGAGAACAATTTTTTAATATAAAATTGTACCTTCTCTTTTCTTTTCGTCAGTGAAATGGTGAACATCAGCCTGGTGATTACTTTTAATTTTACCATGTTATGTTTTTTAAGAGAGTAAATATCATAAAATAATAATGAAATGCCTGTTGGGATGTGTTATTATATTTTTGTTATCATAACCTGAATACCACATATTTTACTAATTCAGGGTACCCTTCTCTTGACTGCTATCTCATCCATGTGGTAAAGTCAACAGGAAAGGCTAATATCTCATCAGTGGTCAGAGGAACTCACACAATCACTAAAACTGAGACTTTTCTCAATGTAAATAGCACATTTTTTTTTTGGCAAGCCATTTGATTTGGCCTAAGCCACATAACGCAGAGTTCTGTCCATCTGTCCTACTTAATTATAATGATTGCAGAACCTAAATTTGCTTCCAAACATCCTTAATTAATATTGTACTACAGACTGGGTGGGTAAGGGGAGGAACTCCTCTGTTTCTGATTCCTAAAAACCCCCAATCAAATCAAAACAAGGTCTGGAAGATTTTACATTATTTTTTCAGTGTCACTGCTAGAGACTTAATAACCACAGGATGTGCCCCGTGGTCTTTAATAATTTCATATAATAAGCAAACAACATTTGTTGGCGAACAATTTGGTAAAACATCTTAACTTGCGTTTTTCCCTGTGCCAACATACAGAAGATTTGTTCCACGTAGGAAAAATTTACATCACAGGATATATATGCCCTGCATGCTCTATGTAAATAGAAAATTTTGACCAAAGTGCTACAAATATCTGAATTCAGCCCTAAGTAATACCATTTTAGATAGGTTACATTTAGTCAATTCCAATTGGTCTCTCAAGTTGCAGGCAGGGAGAGAAAAGCCATCTAGTGGACAAAAATGTAATTATATACCAGAAAATATTTCAAGGCACAAAGCTTTTACTGGAGAACTCTTTTTTTATTTCGTTATTCATCTGCAGTACTGCTTATCTAGGAATACTCTAGCAGACTCTGGGAAATCAGGGTTTGCTGGAGGGCAACAGCATACATCTCTAAGCCCAGGTTTTTGGCAGATTTTTTGATTAGCAATTGTCATAAAACATAGAAGACGCTTTGTCCCTCCTATCCCTCACAGAGAATTAATCAGCATATTTCTTACAATGCTGCGAGGGTCATCAGTCGACTGAATATCTTATCACTAGATTCAACACTATGTGCCAAGCAGACTGGCATTGCCACAGGGTTTAAATAACTGAGCTAATATTTAAACTTTTGTCCCCTCTGATCCCTGAAAAATAATGAGAAGAGACTTTGTGACTTCGTAAACAGATGAGCCAAAGGGCACCCAGAACAGCCTTTTACTAAAATTATCTTTGAGATTCTCTGGGACGCAAGATCAGGGAGGGCTGGGGAGCATGAGGCAGAGCAGCTGAGCCACCCCCCTCACAAGCCTGCATGTGCAATTCATTCAGCATCTGACGTAAAAAGTGGGGAGAAAGGAACAAAACCTTCCATCCCAGTATTATTTACAACACCCTCTGGCCCTTGCTGAAATGCAGACTACCATGGTTGGAGTGGCCTGTGACACAAGTTAAGTAGCTGAATGTGTCCCAAGCAGACAGGCTGAGCTCTGCACTGCTCTCCTTTTTCTGTTTATGCCGGGGAGCACAAGGGAGTAAACACAGCAGCCTTTTTGTGAAACATTTTCACAGACCTGGCCCCCAGATTCATCCTCCTCTGCCACAAAGTTCAGAGCATTTAGCTAGGCACTTTCAGCTAATCTTGAAGTGCAGATAACGATCAGTCGTGCTCAGGCAGGCCAAAGCACTGAAGCCAAAGTATAATTTCAGTGGGATTACAATGATGATGCAATCAAACATCTGTAACTCCTGTTGCTCCCAGCAATATACTGAAGCGGGATTAGTGACCTGCCACTTAGAAACTGCTCTGCTGCTGGAACAACAGGTTTTGCTCCCTCTTAAGTACCCCTTTTGTTTGAGATAATAGGTAACCCCAGGTATTTTGTGCTCCCAGTAACAAAAAAAAACAAAAAACCAAAAACACCACCCAAAAAACCAACCAAACAAAAAAAACCAAATAAACAAACAAACAAAAAATTTTAAAAATCTCTGAATTAATCTTTTGAAGTACTTGGTTTCAGGAGCATCTCATGCAATGATTTCCACCCGAGACATCTTTGCAGGGCCATGTGTTTACCCAGCTTTTCCAGCTGACCCTGCACACACATGCTCAGACATATCACATAAGGAGCAGGCATCTCCTTACATCACTCCTCTGTTTGCCCCAGCATAAGGACTATTTAAAGCATTACTTCTGATAGAGCCACCATTTGCTGTGCTCAGACAACCCTTGTGTTGCTGGGTTATAACACAAGGGAAATGAAGCTTCTGAGCTACCTTGCACAGACCTTCTCTGCAGTCTCTTATTCATCTCTCTGCTAATGAATCACAGCCTTTTCTCTCTCTTTTCATAATAACCAAATAACGATTTCAGGGTTTGGCCCATTCACTACATTCTGTGTTTTAATACAGACAAGAATGGAATACAAAATACTGCCAAAAGTTTAGCAGCAGGGGCAACCTTTTTGCTATTTTCATGTCTACAGTTCCTGATTCAACAATGTTGACTTGCTGTTCTGCACGAGTGCAAGGCTAGGAATTCATAAACAATAATAATAATAACTGTCCAACAAGGCCTCATCCCACCCATGCATAAGTGCAGGACTGGCACAGAGCAGAAAAATGCTGCTTTGTGCCTTTACAAAGCTTGCAATATAAACTTTGCACTGTCAGTTTAAAACTTTGGCATCTGTGTCTGCAAATGGGGAGGAACCCATTTTCAGATACTTCTGAAATATAAACTTCAGCTGTTGCCAAGCTCAGAGATAATTTGCTCCTTTTTATTTTTAAAAGTTTCCTGAATATGTGAAGAAACCCACAAAGACATTTTAGAGATGTGTAGCTATGAAAAACGTTCATGCTTCTGTTTTTTTTCTAAGGAGCATTCTCAATCATTATAATTATTCCTTGAGAATGCTTTTTAAAAAAACAGAACCATGGCTATTTTTCACAGCAACAAACCCCTAAAACAGCTCTAAAGCTTTCTGTGAAACTTAACAAAAAAATTGCCTTTCAGCTAAGAACAGTAAAAATAGATCAAAAACCAATTAGGTGGCCCACATGGCAGAAGACAGGTGTGCTTTGGATGTGGTATTTATACAGAATCAGGATAAGCTTTTTTTTACTTTTACACAGATTCCAGAAGACTGTAAATATCACAAACCTCTTCTTGCCAATGCCCTTCCCAACCATTTAAAACACCGGCCACTCAAAGAATAACCTTAGGATGCAGCCTAAAGCATTTCATCTTGCCTCCTACCAGGTTATAAAAGTGAATTAACATGAAAAGCAGCGGACTGATTAATGAATTATGGTAATAATGAACCTTCAAAAGCAAAATCAAGTAAACTCCTTTGGAAACTGCAGCCGGAGAGAAGGCTGGGAACACCGAAACCAATTACGACTCCTTTAGTGTTACACCTGTTTAAATGAATGCCAAATCCAGCACAGAATTATTTACATTATGTTATTAACAAAGGGACATATGAGTAATGGGAAAATAGAAATGGTTTATGCAAAACAGGCTCTACTGAAACCATCTAAGAACTTCAGGTATTTGTGTCAGAAAGCAAAGGCTGTGGTCAGACCTGCAGTGACTGCCCTTGAGTTGGGCAAGGAGGCTCCAGCTCCGTCTCTAGCTGCTGGTCACTGTCCCCACACTGCCTGACTGATGCCAGAATAAATACTCATGTCATTGCCCCTTATGCAATTCAGTCGATGATCTTCCTGCTTTTCAATACTTTGAGATTATTTTTTAAAACTATATTGCTCAAGCAGAAACAGATGTAGGGACAAGAAACTGTGCCAGGAAATCAAAAAGAGATAGTCTTCTGCATGTCACATGGCAGGTGACAAGCAAATGGGAAGAGGCTGAGAGCATCAACTTCTTCCCCAGGTCATAGTCTTACTATAAAAGAAGATCAGGTACATACAACCCCTTCTCTCCTTCCAATTTTTGAGGATTCAACTACCTACCTACAAGATGGCTCCCCACTGTATAAGACACTTCATGTGTTAAAGCATGTGACAGACAAGAAAAATAATTTCTAAAGAGACCAAATGCAGGGTTGGGAGCTGGAAGTGACTGAAGAAGCCTGGCAAACCTGCCCAGGGGCTGGGAGACTCATGAAGCCCAGGTCCGAGCTCTGTCTCCATTGCATTTCTTCTTCCATACCCTGCCTTCTTCTCACCTTTAAGATCTTGTTCAATTCTTGATGTGGGAATGGGCAGGTGACCATTGACTGAAATTGATTGATCACTTGCAGGAGTAGGTTTCCAAACCCCAGCTGCCCTCCTCACTAATCTCATCCTCTCAATGAAAAATGCCAGGCCATCTCAAGCAGATGGCTGTGGTCAGGCTTCCCCGACACTGGCTTGAAGCTAAAATCCCTTTTTTCTCAATTCATCCTTTTATGATGCATCTACTTTAACTAGTTCAGAAATGGTTCCTCAAGCCAGCGGAAAAATCAAGCTGTCTCTTTTACTTCCAGCAAGCACATTCGATGGTTTTGACATGGTGATAACTATTGCCCATTCTTGTCACAGCCAGGACACACGTAACTCAGTTTGATTGTTTAACTCAGCAATATGACAGAAAAAGACATCTCTCTCTTTTATACCAAAGAAACCTTACAAAAGGGCTTATTCTATACAAAGAAGATGGTACATTAAGATCAGAGACACAATTTTTCATAATTCAAGTTTCACTAGAGCAGTAAAATAAAGAGGCTGTCTTCCATTCCCACACCTAACGCAAGCACTACACAGACAAGAAAACAGGGCTTTTACAACGAACTGGACAGCCTGCTGCACCCCAGCAAAGCTTCGGGGAAATTAAGAACGGAAATAAACATTGTATAACAAGCTTCACAGCACAGAACAACAACAAAGAAAAAAAAGGCAGAATTCAATGTTATATTCAATGCACATCTCAGAGGACTTTGCTAGATCCTTGATGTCTCCTGAAGAAACGCTCATTCCAGGAATGGTTGAACACCACAAAGTGACCATGGGCTCCGAGAGAAGTCTGTGAATCTGTTCCCAAGAAGCTCCCAACTGTGCTTCAAAAGCCAAGATGACTGCCATTTAAGGTTCTCCAGGGCTGAAAGAGCTTACACATAAGATTTTCCTCTCACAACCAGAACACCAGGACCCGGAAAGAGTTCCAGCTGATTTTCCAAGCAGTGAGTGACTGGCTTTCTCAAATACAGCTGCTTTCTTCATCAGGAGACTAAAAATAGTTCTGCTCCTAGCAGGCTGACTTCCTTTTAAGCCTTCTGCCATATCCATGTGTGTATTTCATTCAGTTTCTGCATGTCTGTGCCACTGTAATTCTATTTCAGCCTTTAAGTACATTCAAGAAATTTTTCATTTCCCTCTCCCATATTCACTCCAGATGTCCTGAACTGTCCAAAGCAGTTTCAAGTTAGTAGAATTTGTAGGGTTATTCTGGCATTCACACTGCCTCCCATCTACTTCAATATTTTCAGGAAAGATCAACTTTCTTCCCCAACTGTTAGAGAATATGGACAACAAGTTTATGGTTTTAAAACATCCATGATTAACGGTAGATGTTTTGCTTGTACTTTGTACAGTAAGAATAATTGAATACTGCCATATCAGGCTTTCACCTTTTTCTCTTGGAGAGATGCTGGAGTGGGAAACCCGAGGAACTGGATGATATCCCATGTCTTAGAGAACATACTGCAACAGCAGTAAACACTTCATGACGCTGCATCAGCATGCAAGAACCTCACTGTGAAAAGCCACACTGAACACGAGGTGGTGAACTGTGGGAGCACATACTGCCATGCTCCTTTCAGTCCCACTCACCTTGTTTTGCAGATCAAGGGAAACTGGGCACTGCCACTCTCTTCTAGCTCATGTGATGGGCATGAACATCAAAGTGCAAGAGGGATTGTAGGAAAGGAGGAACCAGGGCAGGGATACACCCCCCTGACTCCTCCTAATGTGATACTAGCATATGCTTAGATCCGTATAGCTCCAGAGGGTTCAAGATGACCTGGCCAGTAAAAACCTGTGGCATATTCAGTCCTGAGTAAAAATGCCCAGTGTCGGACAAATGGTGTATTAAAAATGTGACTGACGCACCCACCAGAGCTAAACAGCATCAGAGAACCACACTTGCTTCCACCCCCGGAAGACTTCAACCTTGAACCTTTCAGCGCAATTCTCTACATCACTTAACAACAAACAGTAAACTTTGTAATGATGCGAAAACTGGTTCCAACAAACTAAACAAGTTTAGTTTAACTCCTAAAATTCTAACCTGAGGTATATTTGCGTTTCCAAAGGTTTGGTCATAAATATGATGTGCTTTACCGAATCTGTCCAGGATGGAGCTGGGGAGCAATAGGGATCCTAGTACTCAGGATATTTCTGGATGAAAAATATTTGCATAAGCATTATGAAACTTCGGTAATATTTCTGCCCATCCTTAATCTTCCTGCAAGTGTAGGTGTGTTATCTAATAAACGTAAAGATGTACAACCTTTCTAATACAGATAAGCTGCTTGCAAAATTTTTATTCCAGGAAAGACAATTAAAAGAGAACTCCAGGTCCTTTTTTTTTAATCTTAAGTTTCAGTGATGTGAATTACTAACTGTGTCTGGGAATGCAAAGGTATCCACAAACCTTTCTAACCCTACTTACTTCTACAAGAGTTGAGGTGATTCGTAACCTCACAGTCTTGAGTCAGAAGTTGTTCTAAGAATGGCATTGCTTCGGAGTTTTTGAAGTGGAAAGAGAGAAGGGAAATGTACTGATGATACTGAATGCTACCCAGGTAGCAGTATTGAAAATAAAGTATGGTAAATGGTGGATCTCCTCCCTCGAATGTATGCTAGATAGGTCCCATCACAGTAAATAGTCATAGCCATTTTCCATCATGCTAAAAATGGAGGTTTCAGCTCCCCTTCTGCGTCAGCAGGAAATAATAACTGGCAGGAATGCCAATGCAAGTAGAAAGCAAATTAATCCAGCCATGTTTTGCTATGAACAATGTTGCTGCAATCCTATGATAACCCCAACTAGGAGCAAAATTTGGCTTGCTCTATCTTCCCCCTCTAAATGTCTCACTCTGACCATACAACTGTTCTATTTTCTGGTTAAACATTACATGGAGTGTGTTCTTTTCTGCTTCAGCTAATTTAGCTATGCTAAATGCAAATGCTTCCTGTACTTATGAATACAATCTGTTCATAGTGAATAGTTTTGAAGATCTGGATGAGTTAAAACAGCAACAGTATCCATGTGGGACCAATCTTCCCTGGACAACTCTTATGCTTTGATTCATAAATTCTTTCCATAGGAAATATCTGTGGAAAATCTCCAACACATCCAGAAATGCACAACTCAGTTGCTTGAGTTATTATGAGTTCTTAATACTTACTGCTTCTCCCTTTATTTCTCACTCTCGTAATGACATTGGCTCTTGGGTTCACATGAAATCCTGCTTATGCTTATTTTCCATTATTATAGAATGTGTATTTAATAACTGCAACAACATCCATCATTAGTACTGCCACATGAATCTATTAAAAAGCAACTTCCAACTCTGAAATAACCTGATTTCTGCATCTAATGGGTGTGCTAAGGTACCTCCTCACCTGCTGTTACCATTCTGCATGTTTGACTTACAGTGTGGAATTAAGACCCAGCTGCTGGATTATGAAAAAAAGAATACCATTCTCTGCTTTACAATACAGAATTTCAGGAAACCTTGAAAAAACACTCAGCCTCGAAAGATGTAAGGGTAACAGTGGTGGGAGCACAATGGAAAACCTGCAAGTGAAATTCTGAGGCCTGTGGCATTCACAATCCACAAAAGACGAAGCAGAAGAGCAAAGAGGAGGGAGTATGGCTGCTAGGATGTCCGAATGTGCCTAGTTGGTCACAGATATCAGAGGCTGAAGGATTTTTTTCCCCTTCAGCAGTTCATTTTGGAAGCGAGAGCCCTGTACTCAGTTGCCTGGAGTGCAGAGCTTGAACATACCCAGGTGATTCCCTTCTCATCTCTGGCAATTTGCCATGGATCTCTGCCAGAGAAGTTTAGCTCTTTACGCCAGATTTAGCAGACTCCTCAGGAAGTCCCTGTCCATCCAGCCATTGGTGTAGCAGTACCAGGTGTTGCCTTAACATGAGAAGGAGTTCTCCTCTAGTTGAGTCTATTTTTATCAATTCTTCTTGTGATGTGGTCCCACAAATGGAGTCCAACTCTTTCCTAAATTAAAATTTATATAAATTACAAGAACTTTACGCAAAACTCAGCAAATTGCAGCTAGCCAAGAAGTCAGAAGAAGAAACTAGCACTTCTGGTCCACATGGGTCGAGAAATAAAGTTTTTAAGTCATGGTGGCACTTCTTGTCAGTCAAAAAAAGAGAGCAAAAGTTTAAGACCCTTTCGCAAAGCATTTGTCTTCTCATGTTTGCATTTGACAGACTCCAGTTTATTCAGTATTTCCTCTCTCTTTTTTATTTTCTGTCTTCTTCAAATGGTGTCTGTTCCTCATGATTCCACTGCTCAACACTCAGGCAGGTTCAAGGGTATAAGTAAATGTTGAAGGTCTCATTTCTGAGCAGCATTTCTCTCATTCTTTGTATAATTCTTGACTGGCCATTCCACTCCAGGTTAGAGCCATAACTGCAAACACCATCAGATTTCTCACCTCCCAGACCAAGACAAGACCATAGCTCAGTCTCCCTCACAGCAGGAATGCTGCGGCAGCAGAATTCTTTGGGTAAGTGTTCTGTGGGTTTCTTTAAAAAACGAATTAGTCATATGCAGAGTATGTCTAGAGTGGAGAAAAGCCAAAGATAGAAGTCCTTTTACAGACCTAGCTATGCCAGCTGAAGATAATGATCTTCCCAGCTGCCTCTCACCCTTGCCAGAGGTTACAGCAAGCTGACCTGCTAGGGAGCAAGTGTGCTTCAGGCAAAATGAGTGAAGTTGGCTGAAAATGTTTAAATATTTAGTCTTTGTTCACTCAGGTTTTTTTCTGATGTGAACAGGTTTAAGTGGTCCCCATGATACTGAGCCACAGGTCAGAGGGGACAGTAACCTCTAGTGTGGGTAATAAGTCTCCAGTATGGAGAGGGATATTTGGAATAACCTTTTCAGCTGGCGGGGCAGTCTGCAAGACAGAATGTATTTCCACAGTTCTGCACTAACATAAGTATTCTCTACCATCAGTATGGTTCTTTCCATTCCCTCACTGGATCGTCCTAACAGTTTAAACACCTTTATCATCACATTTGCAGGCCTGGACCTCCTGAGGGACATACCACCCCAATATCTGCTGGAGGGACAACCACCAGGACAGTAAAACAATCTAGGAGGTTTCTAGAGAGCATGAATGACAAGAGCCAATGAGGAGAAACGTTGTGCTGAACCTCATGCCCACCAACAAGGACAGATTCATTGGGAATGTGAAGATCAGGGTCAGCCTTGGCTGAAGAGAACATGAGATGGGGGAGTTCAGGATCCTGAGGGCAGAGAGGAGGCTGAAAATCAAGCTCAAAACGCTGGGCACTTCAGGAGAGCAGACTCTGGCCTCTTCAAAGATTTGCTCAGAAGAGTCCCATGAGACAAGGCACTGGAGGGAAGAGAGGCCTAAGAAAGCTGGATAATATTACGGGATCATCTCCTCTAAGATCAGAAGAGGTCCATGCCAACAATTTCAAAAAATGTCAGGAGGCCTGCATGGATGAAAGAATAGATCCTAGACAAACTCAAGCACAAAAATGAAGCATACAGAGGGTGGAAGATAAGCTGGGAGGAATATGGAGACATTGTCTGAGTACCAGGGACAAAGTTATTTACACCAAAACCCAAATGTGACTGAATCTGGTGAAGGATATCAAAGGCAACAAGAAGGGCTTCTATAAGTGCATGTGTGACAAAATGAAGGCTAGGGAAAATGTGAGCCTATTATTCAGCAAGACTGGGGACCTGGTGGCACAGGATACAGAAAAGGCCAAAGTACCAAACACTGCCTTCATCTCATAGCAGGACTGGCCTTCAGGAATCCCAGCTCCTAGTAGGACACTATGGAGAAAGGCTGGAACAAGGGAAATACACCCTTAGCAGAGGACAATCAGGTCAGGCAATACTTAAGCAAACTGGACATACAAACTGTTCCACTGACTCTCAGTAGGTCCTAAAGAGTTTAGCACAGTACTAGTAGCTTGGATTTCAAGGGCAAAGGAAACTGTTAAGAAATGTCATAATGCCATTAAGCTTGCCAGTTTGTAAACATGAAAGAAAACACACATGGCATTTGACTATGCCCTGATACCTGATGATCAGTCCAAGCAAAAAGCAGGTATGACAAGTGTTCTCATTTAAGCTGTAGTCATTACCTCATCCTTCATCCCTTCTGTTGATAGCAACCTTGTCTCACAGCCAAACAACAACAACCAGCATAAGCATAAACAAAATCGATCATCCTCCTTCTTATAGTACAAAAACATACATAATAAAACCCATCAATTCCCACAGAGAGACACTTTAAAACAGTTAAGTTGCTACTACAAAAGAGGCATAAAACAAAAATAGGCTAATAGCATCTAAGGGTATTCTGTTGAGATGTCGGAAGCCATAAATGGGTTAGTTTGGCTGAGTTACAGTTTGCAGACACTTCTCTACAAGATTATCATTATGAGTTACTGTTGTGTATGTTTAATGGATTTTCTTCCTCTCTGGTACTGCAGGTTCCTAGTCTGGAGTTTTGCTTCTTGCCAGATCTAATCAGCTAATACTATGTTTTACAATATTTACTTGTTAGCTACTAAATTTTGGATTCTCAGGCCAAGGAATAAAGGACTGAGTACTACACATTTGATTATGTGAAAACTGTCTCTATTTTCATCTGTTTGTGCTATAGATATATTTGCCTTGTGAAAGTCAAGAGGCTTATGCTTCTGCATCTCACATAAATATTTTATATCCCCATTTAGATGCAATTTAAAGTATAGCTGACTGTGTTGTCTTAACTTTACATACTAATGCTTTCTTAGTAGCTCTTACACAGCTTCTATTAGCCTTTAGGAACTCCAGGGCCCTATCTTAAAACCCTCTTTCATGTAAATAACCATTATTGAATGCTAATACATGTGAATTCTACCTCACCCACTAACTACCTTAATTGATAGGGACATAATGAAAAAAATCTGAAACACCACCTTTGAATAGCATCTGCTTTTATTATTATTTTAAATTCTCTGCTGCTCCTATTGAATGTATGGCTACGGCCTTACAGGATCTATAAACAGTTTGGTGGTTAGCACCTTTCATTTTCATCAAACTGGATGTTCAGTGACACCAAGAAAGCAAATTAGGAAGGTATCTTTGCTATGGCTCAGCTTAGCTACTCCTAAAAGGCAGCCCTCAAATGCCATCACTGACCTGAGCGAAGATTTGGGATAGCACAATGATGAACATCAGACACAGTAATCTGCTGCGTAAGTTCACTGCAGAGACGTCACAAGACCATGTTTAATTCGAGAAAGACAATTTGTATTGCACCATAAATTTAAATAAATAAAACCTATATCATCAAAACAGCAGTCCAGTGACATCACCTCTGTTTAACAATGGCACTACCAAAGAAAACTGATAAAGTCTGATTTGCAGTCTTATGAGAAGTACAAAAATCGATAAAGTCAATAAACAGAGCTTTTGTGTGGTGCAAGGGACTGCTGGAAAAATTAGTGTGCAGGTAAAGGATGAAATTTCTGACAGGAGTCAAGCAGCTTTTAGCCAAGACTGCAGATAAGCAGCACAGCGATAGTTTGATGTGGTTTTACTGGAGTAACCAAAGACAGCACTGTGAAAATTATATCCATCTTAGAGTCTCGGTTCCTCTTTGTACTGCTTGTCTCTCAAAAGCACGTATTAAAGTACCGCAAAATGCAACACATGACACCGATCAGCTTCAAACATCTGTTGTGTAGCACATGCAAACGCACGCTACAGAATTGCTAAGGAAAGCTGCCTTGTAAATTGCAGGAAAGCTTTACTGATTCTCTTCTGTAAGGAACTCAATTAAAACCAAAATTTTTAAAATTAGGAAAAGTCTGTGTGAAAAGCAGCAAACGGCAGAACTCTGCGCACACACACATACACACGCTTCCCTGTCCCATGCCCTCTTAACACAGGGGTATTTACATTCAACAGCAAACAGCAACAGCAACCAGCTGCCTTTCCCACTGCCCCATCAATCACCCGACAGAGCCTGATGAGGGTATTTCAATGACGGCTTTTCGAACACAGAACCCAGAAGCGCTTCCCAGCTCCTGGGTCCAGCTGTCCACGCTATCGGTGGCTGTCAGTGCATTCAGACAAAGCGTGGTTGTGTACCACCTCCTCCCACTCAGCCTCGCTCCCCAATTCCCACGGGAAGGCGATTCGGGCACGCGGTCGGAAGGGCTGGGAGCAGGGGTGCAGGGCGCCGGCTGAGCTGCGGCCGCCGGCGCTGGCAATGAGCTGCAGCTCTACTACGGGTTTCACCAGTCAGGGGGTCAAGTTACAGCATGATTCAGATGTGTGGGGCAAAGCAGACCCAGGGTATGTTGTAAGCCGGCTAAGACTGGAAAGGTGATCAGCCTTGTCACTGCTACAAATTGAAACCATGATGTAAGGGGAGCAAGGACGGCTGCATTATTAATCAATGACAGGGTAGCATCTGCCGAGCAGACAAACCCTACCAGTCAAAGTCACGCTCTCTGCAGGCCTTATCACCCGAGGTAAGCCAGCTAGAGGGTATAATCCCTTCTGACATTGCTTCCCTGCTCAGATTTCCAGGGCAGGCTCTAAACACAAGCAAAACAGATGCCAGTTCTGGGCAGCCAGTCTTTTTCAAAGGCGCTTGATAGGAACATCTGCAAATCCCTTGCTCACGGAGGCCGGCGGGGCTGAGGGCAGCGCAGCTGGGTCCAGACCCGACCTCACGGCTCCCCTCAGCCAGCGCCAGCGCTCCCGACTGGCCATGCAGCTCCCTGCTTGCCATCCACTGAATCCACAGCGGTTTCTCTGATGTCTGAACTAAACTTTTATACCCATGCCACGTGTAATGCAACAATTTATTTCCTGATAAGCATTTGATATTTATGTAACTGCAGATGAGAGAGGAGGGAAAAAAAATCTATCAGAAATAGCTTTATAGATGAGTCGTCTCATTGTCTAACAAGCTTTTCATTGTTTTTAATTTTCATTTCTCTCCATGGTTCAGGGCACTTTGAAAAAAAAATAAAATCTATTCAGCAGTTTCCCACTCATAATTCAAGGAAGAGAGTCATGTATTATAATAGAGATAATTAGCTTTGACTGAAAATAATAAGCTTGGCACCAAATATCCCCCACTACTGCACAGAATAACCATTTATTGTCTTATATACTCTTCATCAAGCCTAATTATTGCAACAGTAATTACTAACCTGTTGAAAGAACAGAAGAAAATGCAACTAGCTCTGCACTGAAATAAGGAGAACATTGCTGATTCTAATACAAAGCTCTTGGTTGCCCTCTCTTAGAACATGCTTACTTACCATTTAGACCCTTTATCAATACATGTGCTTGTAAGCTCCAGAAAAGGAAATACATCCACAAATAGTCTGATTACAGTTGTTAGGTCCCACCCATTTAGGCCAAATGTCTCTTCCTTTGGACTGAAGGAATGGCACTGGTTTTTGGATTTCTGGGAAGTTAAGAGAGCAGTGCCTGTTCCAGGCTGTGTGCTGCAACATTCAGACTTCCATATACTGGACAGATTTGCTTGCCTACTCTTCTGACCCACCAAACCTCTCCCTGGCTGTTATTCTGTCTTGTCTCAACAGACAGGCTGCCAATCATGCCAAAGAAAGAAAATGAACAAACACAGCCCTTTATGTTCAAAGAATAACATGTGCTTAAAGGGCTTGAAGTATAATTTTTATCTGCACAAATCTGTGTTCATGACAGCACTTCTCCCTAGTTCCACTACATCCCACCATCCCACTGTTGTTTCTGCTTAAATTCAGTCTTGGAGCTTCACCTTTGACAGCTGAGTAAGCTTTGGAAAAAAGCAGCGAGTGGCAGCACCAACTCCTTTTGCTGCTCAAGGTCATAAAGGAACCTGTATTTGGGAGAGCGTGTACAGCTACCTGGGAAAGTAGAGGGAAGTGGGAAGTGTCGTTAGTGTCCTTATGTCCTGTTCCATTCAGGTCACTGAATGGGACCTATCCCTCTCTCTGTCCTTGCCAATGGGACTTGGAGAAAACTGGTGCCTTCCAGATACCATCAGTACTTTTCAAAATCCACACTGCCACAGTTGTTATGCTCATTGAATCCAGGAATTGGAACAAAGCCACACAACATATGTGCGCATTCACAGCTAATCAACCCAGCTGAAATTTCAGATATTGAATATTCTCTGGGAAACTGTTCGCAATCAATCCACAAATGTAAACAACACAACCTCCCACCTCCAAAAACCCCAACAAGCTATAAAGTAATTCATAGCATAAATACAACCAAAAAATACAACCTAGAAAACCTCAGAAACAGTAATCTGAAGCATTTAACAAGCATGAGTTACACACAGACTCAAATAATGCGACTGGTTTAAATCAGAAGAAGTTTAGGGGTTTTTTTGAGTTCTGGATTTTTTTACCCCCTGCATTTTGAAGCATTAGAATTTCAGAGCTTTTTCAGCAGAATCAAGGGGACTAAAAATTGCCTTTTCCCCCCCAAATTTTAATTCATTGCTCTTTTTCCTTGGTTCTACAATCCCAGATGGTACAAGCTTTAAGGAAAATACAACAAAGACTCCAAGAATCACTTCTAGTAATTGTGTTTTCTTCTTCCACTGGACATGCACTGCTAGAAGGCATTCAAATAAGTGGGAGGACACTCATAAAATTATAGGAATACCAACAAATGCAGAAGCCATAACACCTGATTATCCCAGAGAGAGAGAGGGGCGTGATGTATTTTCAAAATAAAGGGAAAACTTCATAGTCTAATAGCTGTGTCATTGGTGGGTTTGATATAGTAGAACAGGATAAAAGCACCAGTGTTTTTTACAGCCTTTACTTGGCCACAAACACTACAACAATACACTTCCAATAAAAATATACACATTCTTCCTCCCCAAAACCCCAGTACCTAAATGTAATTTGACACCAAGTTTTAAGATATCATTAGTGAATTTAAGAGATGCTTATAGCAGGATTAGAGCATTGCAGCTACTTAAGTCGTGAATGAAAATTTAGAATATCACTAATATTTTCTTGATGAAACATCTGATCACTACCTAACAATTAAAAGATACAAAAAAATTTTATATGGCATTCACCATTTAGAATAACACAAAATCAAGACAAGGCATCAAAAGCCAATGAAATTCCATTTTGTCTCGCATTAAAATGTTCAGTTATGGGCTTATTTTGCATGCCACCATAAATTTCCCCTACTAGTTGAATAAAAGAAAAAAACATAATAGCTTCAAGAGGGTTATTTAAAAATTTCCAGTTTTCCAACCTTCCTGATTCATTTAGTGTTGAACCACTGGACTGTATTTCTCTCAGTTCTTTTCCAAGCCACCCTTCTCTGCAATGCACAATACATTGTCTAATGGGATCCCAAAAGAAAAAAAAAAAAAAGAGAAAAAAAGAAAAAAAAAAAAAACCCAAAAAATTGTAAATTGTAGGCATTGCTCCATCCAGAGAATGTGTGTATGGGCTTGCAAAGACAACAGGCTTTTCGTATGTGTAGGATTTGTATAGTGTGACTTGTTACTCTTCCGGAAGCTTGCTTTCACACACTCCAACGTTGTTTGCTTTATCCTACATGAGTCACAGTGAAAAAGCACACTTGGGAAAAACATCCAAAGAAAACATGAGCAAACTAGTTAGTTCGAAGTAGGACAGGCCTATGCCAAAACCAGAGACTCAAATGTATCTGAACTTCGGGAGTACAAATTTTAACTTCATATGTATTCCCCATGTCTACAGTAGGTCTCAGAAGATTAATTTGTGTAATTAGTTCTACTTGTAATTATGCTGTTTGGTCACTAGTGCCTTTTGGCTGTTTTGATGCTTTCAGGAAAGGAAGTGGTTTCTGGGGACAAAGAAAAATGGAGCATAAATCATTCTGTTTGGAATTGCTACTTTCCTTACTAATACTTCATTAAGCACTTTGAAGAATCTTACCACCCTGATTCCCAGACACACTCAAAAGAAGTCAGAAAAATTATTCTGACCTACCTCTATGCACGTATAAATTTGACTTTTCATTGAACAGAATCTGCGAGACTCAAGATGATTAACTTATAAAAAATCTTCAATTTTGCATGCATCCACACTTTTGGTCAAATCTAAAATAGAGAGATACAAAAGACAGATTTTGCTTTCAATGCAAATGCTCTCTGCATCTGACAATCTTTTGCCTGAATTTTCTCTTCAAGACTCATACCAGCTCTTTTCAGAATAGGTGGATTATCTGATGCAAACACAGTTTTTACAATCATTCTATTTTACAGCATGAGGCACACACAGAGAGTATGTTATAAACTTGTTCTTATACAGAAAGGACTGTTATATCTTTCCAGTCTGAGGAGATTTTTAACTTCATCATAGATTCTCCTTTCCCCTTTAGACGCCTTCATTAAGGATACAGGATTGGCTGCAAAGAGAAACACATTACAAAGAACTGCTCCAAGTTACAACTGCCTATACAACTGATTCAACAGGACACACAGGACTGGGTATCAAGAATAATGCACACATCCTTATAGACAGGAATGAAAGTTCACACATTCTAAGTTAATACAGATCCTTTTCCAGAATAGTTTTATAGCTAGGTTCTTTATTTATTTTGGAATGTCTTTAAAATTTCACCCTCTTCCGGCTTTACAACATACCCCACACGGAGACTGGACATGTCTCTAGGATTTTAGGTGCATTCTTTTACAAAAACTTTAAATATGGTCAGAGGTATTGTAAAACTCTCGCCATCAGCTGGTCTGGAACTTCTTAGTCATAATGAAAAAATAACTAAGTGAATTAATATTTGCCTTTGTGAGATTCTCTGCTGTGTACAAACAGTGCTCTGCAGTCTTCCTCTATTAGGTAGATCCTCACTATGTGTAATTTGGCTTTGACAAAGCTTGGGTGCTGCTTGGCCACCCGATCTATATTGACTCACTCTCTCCCTCTGTCGTAGGAAAGGTCAAACATTGGTGTCCTTGGTTAGGTATTCAGACTGGCACATCTTTCTTGACTTAATGCTGCAGCCTGACTGATACCTTTTGCTCTAAGTGCTGGCATTTTTAAGCCAAAACCTGATCAGTACATAGAGAAACAATGTCATCCCATCAGTTTCTCCAAAGAGCAACATACAGGTTTCTTCCATTCTGCTTTGCTGTTTTAACCACAAAGTTTTGAAATTTTTGCTGGAAGCACCAAAGCAGAAACAACTGTTGCTAGAAATACTCAGCCCACATATTTACTGGATTATGAAAGCCCTACCTCTGCTGTAATCCACACAGGACTCACAGGATCCCTCTTCCTCCTAGTACTGCAATCATCTCATCCTATGTCCTTTTGCAGTCCCTTTTTGCCAAATAGGTCTATTCAGCCAAAATCTTGGAATCACTGCCTGCTCCTTGGCACCAAAAGCAACTCCCACACAGAACGTCCCAGAGCTTAACGTCAAGAGTATACAGATATAACAAGGTCTTTACATTTCTCTGCTCTAAACAATACCGCCGTGGTCTGACACAAGGACAAGGGTTTCCATTGTCCTCTGTGAAGAACATTTAATGCTATCCCTTCCTCCTCCAAATGAAAAGTCATGTGTTGCTTGATGTCTGACTGGTCATGCCCTAAAGCAAACACATCTTCCTCAATTAATACGCCTGTGTCCGCCAAGAAAGCCTGGCTCCTTTCACTGGCACTCCTTGACTTCCAAGTGTTCTGAATGAATCATCTTTCTTATTTCACATCATAGGGTTCTGCAGCTCCTTCACCTTTAGCTGTCAGTTCAGACATAACATCAGCTCCACACAAATGACCAAAACTGTGTCCATCAAGTTCACTGACAGACTTTAAAAACTCACATATCTGGATCCTTTTCTCAGTTACCAATTAACTTTTGTTAAACAGGTTTGCCTCATCCAAACCAGATAACAAACCCACCCACCCCCTTTCGCACCCCCTCTCAATCCCCCAAATCACTGTCAATAGTGTAACAGATGATTACAAGCCTGTAAGTTTCCACAGCTCAGTGTACACAGTGTCTTTGTTCAAAGCCTGGGCTGCTGTGGCACAGAAAGGGAATTAACACCTCTTTTCCCATGACAGAGTGGTTGCTTCAGGCTACACTAAACACAGTTGAGTAGTGTAGCTTGTAATGAGTAAATAACTTCGGTGCTGCCAGTCCTATAACTTTCCCATATAGAAACATCCAGGAAAACTGTTGTTTTTCTCCTACATACCTCCAAGATGGTATTTGTATCACAGTTGTGCCAGGATATCCCAGTTATACCCTAACGAGTCCTGTTGCTCCATAGACTTTTTTACAGTTACATGAAGGGTAGTTGGATTTAGAGTCTTAATAGATACTAAGAACTGACTGCATAAAGGAAGCATAAGGCAGAGAGAAGGACTCTGGGACCCAGAGGTGGGGGAGCTACAGCTGGTTTGCTGCACATGGTGTATGACTTTACATAGGGATTCTTATAGCTAAAGTTTCTGGAGCTAGATATTGTGTGTGCAGCATTCTTGAAAAATCAGATCTGTATAATAACAAGGATAAAAATTTCATCTACATCTCTTTCTCAGTGGGTCTTGAGCTCCATCATGCCTAATGCATCTCTGAAAACAAAAATTCTGAGTCCAAGATATGTGAATATGTCAGAAAACTTTTCAGTGAGATCACCAGAGTTTGATCAAATGAGCTAAAATTCCCTCACAGCTTCTGGCCAGAATGATGCCCACCTTGCCCTGGCTGTATTTGCTTTCCTGCTCTTTTCTGATGTAGGGGAAAGGGAACAAAATGTGTGCTATGGCCTCCCTTTCTAGGTTTCTTTCAGTCAGAGGGAATACCACTGTACCCAGCAGAAACAGGACCACATGCCTGGAGAGACAGCAGCCTGAAGCACAGCCCACCTTCTGCCTGTGCCCACACCTGTGGTGTGCTAATCCAGAGCCCACCCAGAAGTCTCTTGGTGAAATCACTTTAACCCCAAACCCTGCCTGTTCCTTTCTGAGCCAAGCATAAATACCAGCTCCAAACAGGGCTTGTTCCTCCCATGAAACTGAGAGAATAGCTTTAGCAAACAGGTCCATTTGGAACTGAGAACACTGAAACATTGGTTTTGTACTTTCTTGATCTCCAGAGTATCTGGGACTTCTGATGCACCAAGAAATAAACTGGGTATTTTAAGCAGCCTTTTAACCCACTGGCTAGATGGGGCGGGGAGGGGAAAAGGGGGTCAAAATGGAAGCTGCCTAACGACAAAATCTGTGAGCTCTGACCTTCTGTCTGAAGATGAAAGCTGAGTTGGATGATTTTTCTATAGATGTCATTAAGGCAGCTTTTAAGGCTACTCTGCTTGAACTCTTGGTTGCACTTCAGTATTGTAAACAACTGCCAGAGGGAGAGTTAAGTGAGTGGAAATCCAAAAAAGTAAGAGGTGTTTTCAGCAGTGGAGAATATTGATCGTAGTGAGAAACCATTTATGCCCTGAAGGGCCATCAGCTGTCACTATTCCCCTGGCTGCAGAGCCATATTTAGGTGTCTAATATGAGTTAATTAACATATTCATTAATAGGTGGGTGGAGCTGTCAGTCTCAACAGATAGGGAACACTGACATCAAAATAGACTAATTAACATAATTTGAACCTGTCTAAACTCACAATTGATAGCAAACACAGAAACTGCAGCATCAGAGCAGACAACTGGCATAAAATCTATTCCATTTCATTCCATGCTTCCAATGAGTGGCCAGAAACAAGCAAGTAATATTACCGGACGTGGTCAGTTAATGAGTAATTGGCACATAGGAACAGCAGATAATTGATGAAAGGCTTATTTTGAACTCACAATGCCCTGAAACAGTTTAAATCTTATCTAAAGCAGTTCTGGATGATCTTCATATTCTCAGAAGCATCTGTGGATAGCTCATGGCAATGCTTTCCACAGGCTTAATACATATTATATAACACTGCGTCACTTGAATCAACTTCAGGTTCCTGCATTCAGTCTTTTCCTCATGTGATTAGAAAAAATGAGTAATTCCAATTCACAATTTTATACCATTTGTTAATTCATCATCAAAAAGCTGGAAGTCAGTTGTAGACATGGCCTAAATTCAGAGAGATTTCAAGTACTCAGCTCAGAGATACATCCACCTCTTTCCTGCTGCTGAGCTCCCAATTGACTGATAATGCCCCGAGGAACAGCAGGTCTTACTAGATCATTTTGTTACAGCAGATACTGCATAGTTTGCTCTTGGCAGTCCAGTGTAAGGATGAGCACTTAAAAAAAAAAAAAAAGAAAGAAAGAAAGAAAGAAAAGAAAAGTAAAATAATTAAAGAATTTTGTCTAAAACTAGCAATTAAAAAAGCTGCTAGCATCAGATATTGTGAGGGAGCAGTGCAAAGGAAAAGAGAGAGAAAATGGGTCTAAAGTGAGATCCTAGCAAACAGGAATGAAATCTCACTTGCTGGCATGCACTTCAGTAAACAGGTTGCATACTATACTCTGCTTCCCCACCACACTCCAATTCAAACGCAGCTCACATACGGAGTGTGAATGTTCTTGTTCAAATCCCATAAGGTTTTTATTTCCTTTGCTTATTGACAAAACAGTAAAAACACTATGTTGAACAATTTTGCTACAAGAAAACAGCAGTTTGTCGGAACAACCGAATAAGGCATCCCTCAATGGAAAAAACCACAATGTTATTAGGCAGTGGAATTTAACAGAGAGAGTTCATTATATGGATACTGAGAGATTTCATTATTTTCTCTTAAAAGGTAGCATTTATACAAGTTATACAGTATTACAGGCATGCGAAAATTACTTGAAAAGGAAGCAGAGAATGATGTTGAGAGGTTAAGTGGGGTGTTCCCCTTTATCTCCTCAGACAATACAAAGCAAGCTGATACTCAAGGAAACTGAAAGGCAGTGAATTTACCAACAACAAAAGGAATTTTTTTATTCAGTGAATGATAAATAAGCTAGGAAACCTGCAGTCTGGAGACATTATTAAAGCCAAGAGCTTATCAAGATTCAAAATGAGATTTTTGTATATGCACACAATAGGAAACTGGCAGTAGCTCAGAGAGGTAGGTTCTTTTGAAAATTTCTGACAAGATCTAGAAGCTAAAGTTCCACCTTCAAAACTGATTTAAGCACACAGCAATTACACCCGCATGAATGAACCCTGCTTTTGTAATTGTCTTCATCATTCAAGGCTGCACTAGTGCTAAGAGCCTCTTAACTCAAACTCACCCTACTCTTGTCTGGCTTCTCTAAGTGGCAAACCAGGCTTGCATTCATTTGTCTGCTCCTGGTTTCCTCTGAAGACATAATTTGTGGTGACCACACCTGTTGCAAACTCAGGGGCCATGACCGAGGTGGTTATTCACTGGTAAATTCTTCTCCAAGACACAAGTCCTAGACTCTATAGAGGCCAGAAAAAAAACTGTGGTTCAAGGCAGAACTTGGCCCCTCACATGCACTGGCAGTAGGCTCTGCATGTATGAAGGGCTTTAAAGGCCATTCTGGATTCCTGCTTTCATTTTTAAACTACTTTGACAGAGAAAGGCAAAATATTACCATCCACAAAATTACCATAAAGTGAGGTGAAACATGAGTCAGGTACAAAATTCAGCAAGTAACAAATTCAGCCAGTGAGTGTAGCTTGGATTATTGCAAAGTATATGCAAATGTATGCTGAGCTCATCAGGCAGTTTCATCTAGCGATGTGTATCCTATTTCAGTAAACTATTCACAAAACTGTTACTTGTA
This sequence comes from Pachycephala philippinensis, assembly GCA_013397055.1. NCBI lineage: Eukaryota > Metazoa > Chordata > Aves > Passeriformes > Pachycephala > Pachycephala philippinensis. The sequence continues at coordinate 55,006 of VWZT01006385.1, forward strand.
CTTATCTCATTTATAAAAGACCCAAGCACTTAGGACAATTCATTTGTCTGCATAAGAACAGGAGACTCCTTATTTGGGATCATCCCTTTGCCACTAGCCTACCATCTGTTGCCACTGTGCTGAGTACCCTCAAACTCTCCTCTTTACTTTGTGCAAATACACATTCACTAGCAGAGGAGAGCCCTAACCATCAGCTTGCTTTAGTCTCTCACCAGTTCAATTTTCTGCCTCTGCTCTAAGTAGCAGAATCCAAAGCTCTAGTGAAGCCTCTTGTTTTAGCTACTTGTAAACATTTAACTCCTTCTTGGGCTAAAGGGCACACAGAAAATGACAGCTGAGCCAGTGGCCAGAGGATGTGTGTTTTAAGGTTCTGCTCTTGTTCCACTAAAGGTTGTTTATGTAAATTTGAAAAAGATAATGTATCACTTCATCTAGAAATGCCTAATAGCATGGTAGAATCGGTAAAAAGCTAAGAATTCAAAGCCTTTTATAGAATGGAGGAAAATCTGAAATTCAGTCTGTGATGAGATCCTGACTTGGACAAAGCTTTGAGGTTGATGTGCTTGTTTTCTCCTGCAGCAAGATCCCTAACAAAGCCAAAAAGAATTTCAACTGAAAAAAAAAAAAGGTGTTATTTTTTGAGATTACAAACTACAAAAGTTTTTTAAACAGAGAAAAATCACAGCAACTTATTTACCTCCCTACAGCCAGTCCACTGTGCTCATACAGGCAAGTCCTTGGTTATACTTAATGCTGGGACTTCCACTCTTCCAGGCCTAGAATTTCATAATGGGAGCTCAGTGTGAGGTATCCCTAGAGAATACAGTTAAGTTCACTACTTGCCTGAATCTGTATTATGTAGTTAGGGTCAAACAAAACATGTCTGCTGTTGCTGCAGGAATGGATGTGTGTTCCCTTGCAACTGGTCGTAAAACAACTTGTTTTACTATTACAGAGCCTCCTATCCAGAAATAGGAAGTGCTTTCTTGCTGTAACCGCTGATTCCCTCTAAAACATCAACTGGGTCAAAAGGGAAGTGTTTATGGATAGTAATAAGCAAGCCTCTCTCCCTCATCTTTTTTTTGAATAACTGTACCATAATTTTAATCTAAGAAGAGGAAATTACCTTTATTCCTCCATACTCATTACAGTAAGTTCATGACCATACATGAAGTGTATCATTGGTTCTTCCATCATACAGTTTACAGAGATAAAAAGAAAACTCATCTTCACAAAAAGACAGAAATAGCAGTAAGATGACAGAGATGCTCCTCTAAGAGCATTAGTTTGGGGTCGCCTTCTTACCACTAAAAAAGGAGTTGTCACTGAACTTAAAGAAAGAATTAGTCCACACGGCTAATGTGCTATCAGTTTCCATCTGAGCACCACGAACACTAACTTTTTTATGTAGACAAATCCAGTGCAAAGAAAATTCTCTGATCATCTCTTGAACAACTAGAATAATGGAGTTTATTTACCCAACTAAGAAGCCACTGGCTCTGTTAAAGTCAAAGCTGAGACCTATCTCTTTGTGCTGAGAGGGCTGGGGGCCTTTTCTCTGTGTAAGTGACTCTAGAAAACAGATTAATGCTACTTATCCATATCCCAGTGCTTCTAATGGATCGACTGATGTTTATGCATTGTTTTGAGGATGTAAATATTCTTATGAAAGTTTATATCCATATCTGTTGGCAGACTATTTTCAGCACTGAGATCACTTCAAAATAGCTATATGACATTCAATGCAACAAGGCTAGAGAAAAGTCAACGTGATTATCTGCTGAGTGTACACATAAGGACAGTAAGTGGTTTAGACACAGGTACTTATGAGACAGATCCCGTTTGCTGCTAAGAATTATAACAACGTTTTGGCAAAATATGGACATCTGACAGAAAGGACAGCAGCAATACTGTATTGTTTGGCATTTTTATAATTTGCCTCCCACCCCCAAAACATGCTTGCCTTGACTGAGTAACCTCTAATCTGCATTTATATTGTTGTATCTTTATCTATTATGCATTACATGCACACGAAGCCAAGTCTCTGATCACACAGAGATGCTATTTAGAGTACACAAAACTTCCCTGGAGGGTTTCCATTTAGAGAAAGAAGCAGATTATCATAAGTCTCATGCAATGGTAAAAATACAAAAGGCTCAGCTATTTCCACTGCACAGTATCAATGTCATTCATGTGTCCCTATTTTAATATATTCAAGTACAGCAGCAGTCCTCCATGAAGAACTGGGAACAGGTTTCCAAGAACATCAGGTAGGAAATAGCTTTAGTTCTCTCTCCTGCTGTTGTCCAATTTATACTACAGGAAAGAACTTCAGACCAAAATTTACCATAGTCTGTTATTCAACTCACCTGCAGAACTACAATTAGTGACTTCAGAAGGTTACATGCTGCCTTTCATTTTCAGCATGCTTGGTCTGCACAGAGGGATAAAAAAAGGGCAATGTAATCAAACAATACTGTAATAATTGTACAGAGCAAAACAAAGGGGAGAAACACTACTAAAGGAAAAAAATGTAAAAAAACCATTTTTTCCACGTAAACTCATGCTGCTTACCAATGTCCCTCAGAACAAAACAGCAAATCATAACTAAACACAGGTAACAGAGTCATGCTGAAGCAGTTGGGTTTTGGCAAGGGATGGGCAGCGGAAGGAAAACGTGTGTGGGTGTGAGTTTCTGAACACTGCTGGGTCTTATCCTTTGACACTTAATGTTGGGTCATTCCAAGTGGGAACACACTTGGACGTTGGGTTCTCCCTGTGGACTAGATGGGAATCACTCCAAGGGGAGTTTGTTCCAGTAAGGACAACACTCAGATTAAGTATATCTGTATATAGCCAGCTGGAAGCCCAAGTCTTGAGACTGCAGGGTTGAAATTCATTCCTCCGGGACTCCATTAGTACCCCTGGAATGACACCAAAGATATTTCTTATGAAAAAAAAAAGAGGAGTTAACCAGTTTGCCTTAATGCCTTAAAAGATATACCACACTAGCCTTCTCTTTTGCATTTTCATTGGGTGCTGCTTGCTTTTCTTCAAGGAGGTTGCATCCACTTAGACATGAAATGTCAAACTGATCCTCTCCTATCACAGATTCATAAGATGATGGGTAAATAAGCATACTTTATTGATCTCTATTGGTCAGACTCTTACCAAAAGAGGATACCAGGCATGCCTCATTCAGGTGCTGACATTAAAGCAAGTTTGTTAGTTCAGCTGGCAGGGATAAAATCTCTGCCTTGCAATAATTTCCAAGTCGTGACCATCTTTGCTAGCAGTTCCACTGGAGGTCAAAGGCTGATGACACCAGACTAGGAGTGTTCAGATAGCACAAAGATGGCCCAATATAAATTTGCAGATAGTATGAGCTAAAGTAAACAAACAACTGAACGATTTTCTCACCCCTCTACATGATTCCTTCCCAGTTAAAGCAAAGCACTTATATGTCTACATAAAGGGCCAGGAGAACCAAAGTGTTCCATTAAAGGTCCTGTGCCCATATATTTATGAAAGAGCAAATTACTTGTGTTTTTTCTCAACACTGGCACAGGGAGAGAGCAACTAGAAGCCTTATTTATCCCAGCCCTGTTGAAACGTCTTGTACTTTACTGAGCTGATGGGTATATGCAAGGAAGAGAAGAGAGATCTGTGCAAAAGGAGTTTTTCAGTTCTGCTGCATCACCAGCCTTGTCCCAACAAGGTCCAAGTCCCCTAAGTCAGAAGAGTACATTTTGTCATCTCAGTTTGTGTGGACAGAGCAGCCATAATAATTGGTCTGTACATGAACATGTGCCAAAGGACAGGGGTATGTTCTTACATATAGACAAATAGGAAAGGAAAAAAAGGGTATTTTGGGAGGTGAAAGGACGGTGCTGAGTGCTGCAATCACATATCCTATGACTGGCCATCAGCAACACAGAAAATTAGATTTGTTGCAATGTAGAGTGACACTGGCTCCTAGTGCTTTGCAAACAAAAAAGGCTTGTGATTCTCTTCAGCATACTGGCCATGATTCACCTTCTGCAATAAAACAGGGACTACTTCTTTCCGTCAAGGCCCCAAATTTAACTGATGCTTAACTTCTGGCTGCCAGGTACGCCTTACAATATCATCCACATCAAAGTCTACTTGCCTTTGCTTCTTTCCAGTTACCCTACCTTCCATCAGGAGGAGATGGACAGCTTAGGATACTCACTAGGGCTGCACTCCTGTGGTATGCTGGAAAGGCAGTCTTTGTTGCTCACACATTTCATGGCTTCTCCATGTCCTGGAAGGAAAGGCAGGGCAGGATGCTCTGACCTATGAAGAGTATTCCCTCCATTTGGTCCTTGTCTGCCTCTATTCCCAAAGTGACTGAGAAGGATATCTGGGTCTTGGATCCTTATCCTTGACTGCAGAGAGCCATAGGTGATGAGAAGCTTGCTGTCTGCAGCCCTGCCAAAGGAGGTATACATCTGCAGGAAACACTGACGTGCCTTTTGAAATGGCCCAGTGCAGGTTAGGTTCTGAGACTTTCTTTAATGTACACAGCTTTTGATATTTTTAGAAGTTTAAACTAGCATCATACAGCAGCTGGCATGAACCCAGCCTCTTCTAGTTTTGCTGGTATCTGCTCATATTTCTACTACGAGATTTTCCCAGTAGCAGAGCCACAAAGCAGGACACAGTCATCACACATACATGAAGGTTTTAATCCCCACTAGGCCCTGGCTGCACCCCTCTGTGCTGATACCTTGCACACTATCATGTGTTGATAGAACGTCAGCTTGGTGGTGTGGCTTGGAGATGCTGGGCCTGATCAGATACTTTTGGAGGCATTTTTTAATGGGGAACTAGAACCTTAGTGTAAGATGGAAAGTGTGCTGGTGCAGCAGCTCAAGAAAACTGTACTTTGCAAGGGCTCCTTTCCATCTCCAGAGACCTTCTAGGCTGTCATAGGCACTGGCACGAGGAGGTGGCCAAAGTGAGAGGCTGCCAATAACCTGTCTCTCTGCTAAAGAACAAGTGGAAGGACAGTTTATCATAAAATCTACAAACAATTTCTCCATTTTCTTCTCCCCATTTTCCTTCATTCTCCTCCTCATCTCTGTGAAAAGGAGAGTTTCCCAACGTTTCACACATAAAAATCACAAAAGATTACTCATGAATCACATGATTCCTCTTAATTCCTGGAAATCAGGTATAGTTGTGAAGAAAATCCTGGCATTTGGACTTCAGATGTCGTATCTTAACATACCAAAATTTTTTCTCTTGTTTAAAAAACCAAGAGACAGAACAAATGTTAGATACCCAGTTCTCTGCTGCACAGCTGTACAAAAGGGGGCTAATATGTTACTGGCTTAGAATAGTCAGTATGAAATGGTGGAAAAGGAAACACCTGGTACCTAATGAGATGTTACAAGCTTGTATTTGCAATGAAAGTACACAAATGTAAGAGGAAAATGGACTCATGCAGCCTAAAGCCAGGAAAATCCAATGAGTGAGGATTGATCTCTGGGTGTTCAACATCAATAGGACTATTCATGCATTTAAATATTCCATGTGTATTTTAGCACCTGGCTGAATTAAAGCCTCAGATAGCAAATCAGGAGATGGCTGCTTGTTTTCAGCCTGCAGAAAAGCCAACCCTTTTTGAGAACTGCACTGATTACCCTAGTTTATAATCTCCTTAATATCACAAGTTCCACAAAGATACATTTTGTTCCCTAGAGCTCCTCAGAAATCAGCTAAACATATGGACTGCTTGCTTACACCTACTACAGAAGGCTGAGTATTGAGGATTTATATATTTTAGTCTATGTGGTGTAAATATGTATAAATTTATATTGTGTTAATTTATGGCATACACTACAGAAGGTTTTGCGTGAGCTACATTGCATTCCTTCCCACGTTTCTGCTGAAATATTCATCTTCGGGTCTTTTTCTCCATGTTTTCCTTAGTCTCGCCACAGATGTTTGGGCAGCTTGTGTTAGAAGGGAGTGTGCCTTAGAAGTACATTTAGGAATTTAGGTGATGAGAATACCAAAGTCAAGTGTGTGGCTACAGCCTGATGGGGTTAACAGGCCTGGTGAACACTCACCAGTGTCTCGGACCTGCCTTGTGATACCCAGGCAAGCATCGCAACACAGCTTGCACAGTGAATTAGCACCACCAAGGCAGACACCCGGCGCACAGAGAACTTCTGTCTCCGGGACTGCCAAACAAGTGCCTGACAAACATTGCGTTCACACACAAAACACGGATACATAAAGCTGCCGTGCCAAAGGAAGGACTGATTCACGCAAGAACAGGCACCTGTGTATCAACAAACTGCACTCAGCATCAGCACCAGCAGTTCTTCCCATCTGCCTGCACACAGCTCTCCAGAATGGAAATGTATTCATGTGTCCCAATCACTCTGAAATCGATAGGACTCTTGCTGTTGGATCAACAAGAGCAAGGTCAAGCCATTGGGCCGAAACACAGCCCTTATCTCCCCCTGAGCCCTTATCACAATTCTATCAACACAGTCTTTGTGTACAAGGACTGGCGGTAACCCAAAAGTCCCAGCGCAAAATCGTGGCAGCATTAAGAGCCTGCTGCCTGTCCTAATATCCAGCAAGAGATATGAATTCATACAGAAAACTTAATTAAAGCATGAGCTAATCAACAAAAGTGGGGCCCGACACACTATTTATTTGCTTAACATTCCAGTTGTGCATCAACATGTTGCATTTCACTAAGTTACTGGAATATGAAAATGCACAACTACATAAATTGTACCAGAGGGAGTTACCTGAATAAATAAATCATATACAGCCAAATAAATCTTTCAGCTCTTATAGAGTCCCAAATGCAACACTTACTACTAACTGACAGAGAGGAATGAGTAAGAGGATGTATCTGCAAATATTTTCTCAGACACAGTTGTGAACTACTTTGAATTTTGACGCTTCTCCCCATTCACTGTCCAAAAGCATTTCTGTGTTCTGTGTTTATGGCAACATACTGCAAGATCTGGGTCCAAAGTCCAATGCTGCTTCAGATTCCCTGGCTAATTCTGGGAAAGTTACTTTCTCCTTTGAGGTCGTCTGGGAAAGACATAGTTACAGACATTTTTCTCCAGTCCTCTTTGCTTTTCTTGTCTATCTGGGATCAGGGAAAGGTTTTAGAAGGTATTCTGATTGCTAAAGCGGCAACCAGTGCCCTTGCCAATCCCATCAATCACTTCATTTTGCTCTTGAGAACAACAGCAAATATATCCTATCCCTAAGTGTCTGCAGATCCTCACCAGATCTGGCCCTGTGCTCTGGGATGATGAGTGCCCACCAACATGTACATTACCTAGCACAGGGCTGCTGTTGTTACACAGGGCAATGTTAGAAGAATAAAAGATACAGTGGTAAAGATTTCAGTAGAGTTTAATTGAATCTTTCAGGATAGTTTTTCCATTACTACTACTACAGCTGCACCGCACAATAGCAGATGCACCAAAAATGCTGAAAAAGCATTTTTGCACAGAGTGGGTGAATAATCCTAATTTAGCAGGCAAAATTAACAGCAATTCAATGACTGTACAGATTACATTACCCTGTTATGTTGTTGTACGAAGGTTTAAATAGACCATGCATTTTGCTGGTTTTATTTTATAAACAGGCTAACTAAAACCTCACATGTAAAATAATCCAGAACAAAACCCACAACCCTCAAACTAATGCCACTCTTCTACCTCACCCCTGTTTGCCCAACTCTTTCCCAGCCTATTGCCCCGGCCCTTCTTGTCTCTCATGCTGAAAGGATTTCACGGGGGAGTCTAAAGTTGCTGAATTCAGGGAAACGTCATCAGGGCTGAGCATGGAAATAAGTGCTCCCTACTCCCACTACATGCTCCTGCCTACCTGACTCTAACTCTCTCCAACACCAAAGAGCTACACAGCACTGGGAAGATGCTGTTTGGCCCTCTTTTCCTAAAGCAACACAGCCACATTTTTAGGTAGGGTCCTGAAGGAGTCCTCAAAGATGAAATAGACAGTAATACAGTTTGGAGTTCTCACGTGGCTGATTTTCCGATTCTTCTACTTTCCTCCCCCTTTCTTCATTCTCCGACGATTTAAATAATGACTGAATGATTAGAAACAACAGAAGTTAATAATCACCCTATCATACATTAGAACAAACAGAACACACTCAATGAGCATTGACGGCTTGAATACCTCAGTAAGCTGAAATATATTCAGAGAGCGTTTCAGTGAATTTAGGTAAATGGGGAAAATTGTTAAGAAAAAACCCCCAAAACAATAAAATTCCAAAAAGCAAAATCTGATCTTGGATAATTAACAGCAGAAACAGGGCTAAATTGAAATAAATTATTCAGTGCAAGTACTTCAGACAGCTCTTAAGAACAACACATGGATTCATGGCACTCTTTAGGGGACTTTGTGCCTATAAACTAATTAATAGATCTGACTTCTCCATATGTAGTTATTCCATCTGTAACAGATAAAGTATGGATAGGTTTCTTCATGTAACAGGAAAAATTAAAACTAAAGTTATTTTTGTAAGTTGTAGAATATTCTCTAACTTATTCAGAACGCAAATGTGTGAAATACCATGACAGAATGGAAATTGATTTTGTAAAATGTGAGAGTGAACGACCGCGCTCTGAAACATGTGGTGCAAAGTCAGAGACAGGGCGCTCGGCTTCCTTCCCCTCCAACCACCGCCCAGGCGTGTCGCAACCCAAACGATGGAGCAAAGCCAGAAGGGCACCTAATAACCCTCTCCTTGGTACAGCCAGTGAGCAAGACAGCCATGCCAGAAGCATTTTCATTCCAAAGCTGAAAGACTCCAAGTTTTTGCCATCCCAATACGTTGTACAGTGAGGTTTCACTTAAGCCTTTGCAAGCCCTTGGACTCTTTGGTTTAATCAACACAGGAGCTGCTCCAGTTACTCCTTGGATCAGCTACCACGCTGTGCATGTAGGAAAATGCTGTACAGCTTCCTAGGGCAAGCAGAGCTGGCATGCACGAGCTTGTCCAGCCTTTTCAACTGGTTAGAAATCTGTCTGCAGCGATTCACTCCAGCCCAGGATGTGATCGTTGCTAGAAACTGGCTGAGAAATAGCTCACTTCTGGTTTTGCAGATACCTCGCATTTCACAGGATTAATCTTGACATTTGGATTTCAGAGGTAGCTTCCAAAGTTTTAGCCAAACTAATGTACATCTGTCAGGGTCACCCATGTACATTAACTGAATCCCGTATGTGAGGATGGACAGTCTCTCCCATGCTTTCCTCTCCCTGCCTGGAGGGCTGGCCAGTGTGGGAAGTTGTTATTCACACACGTAGTAGCATACGTATTTATTTGTAAAGGTTACTTAAAATAGAGTGTATTAGCAGAAAGTGACACAGTCTTACATTTCAGTGTCTCAAAAGCAAGAACTGTTGTACAGCCAAGTCACTATCAACATTCATAAAACCCCAAACCTATCCAGAGGTTAAGAAACATGAGCAGTTGTTTCATCTGACATCTTTTCTCCCAACATGTCTCATGATTCCCATCAACAAGATGTCCAACAGTGGTGCCATGCCCAGCCACTATCTGTGCCAAGAATCAACACCTCTTAGTCACCTCCCCTCTTCTTATCCCACATCCATCTCCAGCCCACACCTCATCAACCAGCAGCCCAAATATCTGGCCACCTTCACTGGATACTGCCTCTTATCCAGCCTAATTCCCACGGCTCAATGCCCAGCTATGTTCCTGCCCTAGTCACTAAATGCAACATTTGCTTGAGTGTGTTGACATCAGATCTCATTACTGACTTTAAGGAGTGCATCAAGAAGAGTTTCCTTCACTTCATCTTCTCTTGATGAATACAGACAACAAGCCCTGACATTTACCTTTAATTATCATGAATAATGGCAAACTTTGGGAGAAAACCTGGAGTTTCATCCAGTCTGAAGTTAGGCCTAAACCCAAACTAAATACTCCTTAACATTTTTGGAGGCTGTACTCAGATGCGGGGGTTTGGTTTCACTTCCCCTGTAAAGTGATTCTGCACCCAAGAGTGCTAAGATATGTTTTTCTTTTTATTCTAGCATTTTTCTCTCAGATTTCACTCCTTACAGAGAACTCTCTGCAGAATTGCCTTGTTGTCTCATTTGGGTCAGTCAGAAATACAAAAAAACAACCATACACAGCAACTTTATTCCCTTTTTTTGTTGTTGAGGTTTGATTGTAGTCTGTCGTGTAGGTTTTGGGGGTGTTTTGCAAACCAGTATGTCTTTTTAACAGTTGGCATTCATATATTCCTGCCCTTTCTTTGTAGTTATGTGCATCTTCCCTTTGTCATTCTTAACATGCTTGTCTTTTTAGCAAGCTAAGAAAAGAGTCTTACATGCAAGAGATCCAAATTTGTGCTAGAAAAAGAAGACTATGAGAACATTGCAAAAGAAAAAGCAAACAAGGTAGCAAAAGAGCCTATTGACTCTATCATCAGTCCCCAACCATTTAACAGGGTGCTCCATATGCAGAATTGGTATGGTCTTTCACACTAACTGTATATCACAAGAATAAATTCATTTGGCAATTAATAAATCCTTCCATTGTTTCATTTATCTTTCTGCTTAAGGAAACAAAAGTTTCCTTGGCAGTCTCTCTGACCTGTATTTAGTGCACCAGTTACAGAATAAAATGTAAGACTGAACAAAGCTGGTGGTGTGTGACTGCTCCTCCAGGTGCCAGCATTCCCGGTGGCTGAGGTAAGGCAAATGGGGGCAAACAGCAATCCCATCTTCTCAGCACTCATCCTATGTAGGCTGCTCTTATCACGGAGTCACTGTGCATCAGGGTGAAAGCTGCTCAACAAAACCACCAGCTTTTCCCAAAACCACAGGGATATCTCATCTCCACTTACAGCTGTGCAGTTATTAAGCACCTGCTTTGATATCACACACTTTGTTGTTTGTGAACGTGCAGTCAGTTCGGCTGGAATGAACATGAACCCAGCCCAAGACCCTGTTTCCAGCCTCAGCCTCTACTCACTGGTCACGCTAGGGAGGAACAAAAAAAGGGAAAAATAAAAGAAAATCTGCTCTCTCTGGGGACTAGGCTTGTTTCCTATACAGTAGTTTCACAGAGGTGAATCTTTCACTAACCTGGTTGGCTGACACAAATTGTACAGGGAACAACAGGAGGCTTGTCAGCACTGCTCCAGCATACAAATGAACGTAACAGACGGGTAGCAATAAACTCACCTAAAGATAAAATAATGATCTTCAGTCATTGAGGAAGATGATAACTTAACCACAGGATGTATAGCAATTAGCTTCCTCAGCAGCCTACAGAAGCAATATATACAAATTACAAGATAATCTTCCACAATTTGAAACCATTTAGGATCTTTAGCATCATATACTTGGATCAATTTAAATCTTAAAGTTGCTATCATCTTTCCTTCTTCCTCAGAGATAAATATCTCCTAATTTTCTAGTGAAACACAGTAGATGTTGTTTTTATGTGACCTTACTGTATTCACTTCTTTCTTCAAGTTAGCTGGTTGAACTGTCACGAGCTCCCCAGGACTGCGCTTGCAAAGCACAAGGAGCGCTGGCCACGGCAATACCTGTGTTGTATTGCCCCCAGTGGCAAGGAACTGTAAAAGACTTTGGCAAAGAGAGAGAAACGAAAATTTCTGATTGAGAAATAGGTCTGCTGGTGGGAGGAAAATAAATAAATAAATAACTCTCTGCATGTGGAAATCTTTAAGCTTTCATCCATTTCTAGGAAACTGGAATGGGAGGAGCATGCCTCCTACTCCTAAAGACATCTGCACTGTGGGGATACAGGGAAACTACTGCAGCACAAGCAAGGTTTTGGCAAATTAAAGCTTGTCAGAATCACACTGAGCTTCCCGTTGGTCTGGGTCTACTTATACTTTCATTACAATTCTGTGTTTCTTTCTGCTATTCCCCTCTGGACATATAATACTTAAAAACTAGCACAAGAACTTGATTCTCTGCAGTGTACAAGTAGCCAAAGTATTTCTTTCTATGGCCTTCTTCCTCCTGCCTTGTTTTTGACTTAGCATCTGGCAAAACTGGAAAAACCCTGGGACATAAAAATTCCCTTAACTGTGAGTAAGCCCTCATTATTATGTCTTTCTTTATAAAATGGCCTGCTTGATTAATGCCTGTTCGCATGGAAAATTTGTCCTCTCCTTTGCTCTCTCCTACAACTGCTTTGCATTTTAGTGTCTTCTTTGGCAATGGGGAAAAGCTGGATTCTGAGTTAAATCATAGCCCCTTTCTGAGATCTGGGGCTTTTGTTGTTCATTTCCATGGCACCAGGATTTTACCCTTATTCTTAACAACTACAGCCTCCAAAAGTGGCCAACCACACCACTTAAAGTCTCTGGAGCAAATGACCTGGCCCAAAGTTGCTATTTAAAATACCAGCGATTTCAAAAGCCTGTTTAATTCATTCGGCTTTCTCCAGTCCACTCAGCCTTGTTTAGATGAATCCAGTAAGCTGTGTTCCTCCATGCTCTCTTGCCTTTTAAGTGAGGGAACTTTTAATTTTGCAGACTGAGAACTTACTCCAGACAAGTCTAAAAATTAAAAATCCTTCCCTATTGAAATCTGAGGCTGATACTTGCATATATGATGATTTTAGAGGGACTGAATCTTTGCCATAGAAAGATGTCTATTTAAAATCTAGGCCAGGAGAATATCACTTTTTTATGAATCAGTCTTACTTAAGTTTATGGCAACCAGTAACAGACCTGCAAACATTTATGTACTTGGCAATTACGGACAGCTGTCTGGACACTCAGCCAATGGAATTAAACATTTGAGAGACTGTGATTCTATGATATAATCTGGTTATGAACTTAATTACACCTCTTGTTATTGTTGACAATGTATGACTATAGAGACAAAAATCATGGTTCTGTTAGTCAAATTCCATGGAGAGGCATAGACAGGGAGAAGGAAAAGAAAGAAACAAAAGAAATCAAAAACAACTTTCTTCTCATTTAAGAAATGACCACCTGAGTCCAGGAAAAGAACAAAAAACAAACAAACAAAAAAATCACACCAAATAAGAACACTTAAGTTCCCCTAAAATGTTCAAGGAGATGATATACGGATAAAAAGGTATACAAGGCTATTTTCAGTTAATCAGTAAATAAACATGTAAAGTTGAAACTTCCAGAAAACTAGCATGGAAAAAAAATATGAAATAAAATCTTGAACATAACACACAGTTCCAGCTTTGCAAGTAAGGCGATACATTTCAGTGCATCATGCAGATGCCAAGGGTTCTCTCAGACAAAAGCACATCTCTTTAGAGAATCAGAAGTCCTTTTTAAAAACAACAACTGAATTCACTACCCCTTGTTATCTGCAGTCTCCTAGTTCCACACGTGCAGCAGACAATACAACGCAAACTGTAAGCCTTCCATATTTTCAATGGTGTTGCTTAGTTTGTATGCTCAACCCTTAGCTTGACTTTAAACTTTGTTGGAAGGAAGAATAATTTCTCAAATTATTACACCATAAAATCCTACATGCCCTGAAAGCTATGGCTTATTTTAATAATGAAATTAAAAAAAAAAAAAAAAAACAAACCAAAAAACAACCACTATCAAACATATTTCTAAAACACTAATTGAATTTTTGATTTTTTTTTCTGACAACAATAAATCCCAAAGTCTAAGGAGTCTGTTTCTTGCAAAATTGAAATTTTAAACAAGTCTGAATTTTTTCAAGATCATAAGTTACTGCACTGATGGAAAAACATCGGTGACCTTACTAAAAAGGAAAATTTTATTATTTCTGTTTGTAGAGAAAATTGAGAGCCAGAAGGAACGAACAGCAAAACAAGTAACTTTTTAACACATACACACACACAAACACACAATTCTGAAAATTTTAACAGAGCAAGGAAAAGCTTGTAATTTTTTAGCTTTTGTTCAGCAAACTGCTCCAAAATGAAGGACAAAGAAGTAGCTAGAGAGAGATTCTCTCATGGTGTCAGAATTAATATTCTATGCTGGTCCCAAAGACCCTGCAGGTCACGCTACAAAGTTTACCTAGCTGCCCTGACTCACACGTGTTTATGGCAAAAGGTATGGATAGTGACAAGGCGTGCTCCTACTGTTACTTTAGTATTGCATGTTTTACTCATTCTTTATTTATCTAAAAGTGACCTGGACACTCAGCTTGACTTCTATATGCCCCATAAATGAGAAAGGCACTTAAGTTTCTCTTGGTATAATTTTCCTTATCACCAATAAATTCTTCTAGCTCATGGCAGATGGACAGTAGAGGTAGGAAGGAGACCAGATTACTCTGTTTCCCAATAATGCTATTTCCTCAGTTTTTTATATTGATACTACTGCTAACATTTTCTTTCCAAAGCCACAGGAGAAGCTAGTAGCTGCGACGAATAAAATGAAAACAACACTTAGAAATGGTATCCTTCTCTTCTGATCAGAAACCAGTCAGCCCATATAAATTGTACTTGTGCCTTTGAATTTAAAATGTGACTGTACTCAGTCTCCAGAAAGCATAATTGAATTTGGAATTCACAAAGCAAAAGGGAAAAAATGGTATGTTAATGTTCCAACCTCTGTCAGTGTTTTAAATCTGGAAACTGCTATTTTTTTAAGCAAGACTAATAGTGTTGGAAGCAATACTGGTAGACTGTACTTAAACTAAATTGTGCATGATTCATATTCTGTTCACTCAGAATTCAAAGTAAATGTTAAAAACTTTAGGGAAAACAGGGCAGAAATGTGCTCAAGTACGCTTACGATGATCAGGTTTTAGAAAAGAGAAGTTGCATGTGCACCTCAGCCACTTTCACACCCGCAAGACAATAAAGCCTGATTGGTAGTGCTGGGAGCTAACTTCTAATGAGCATTTAAAGTGTGATAGAAGATAAATCAATATTTTTTTTCTGTGAATAATCTTATCCTCTGACCATAGAAATGTGAGCTGCCAACAGCTGGGCACACATACAGCCTTGAAAATGCCATTCCCTTTCACGGTTGTAAACCAAAACAATAAATCATTTCAGTAAGATCATTTTCTGTCTTCTGCTTGTTTCTACAAATAAAGAAAGGCATGGGCCTATCCCAAACAAAAACAAAACAAAATCATTTGGGGATTTAACAACAATAATTTAATTTGTATTAACCATGGCACAACATAAACATTTTCCTCAAAGCTGAAGCAGTAACTGCTTACGAATATTTTCCATGTG
This sequence comes from Pachycephala philippinensis, assembly GCA_013397055.1. Taxonomy (NCBI): domain Eukaryota; kingdom Metazoa; phylum Chordata; class Aves; order Passeriformes; genus Pachycephala; species Pachycephala philippinensis. The sequence goes on from VWZT01006385.1 coordinate 70,274, forward strand.
TGCGGGGTTTTTTGTGTCTGTGAGCTGCTGAGACTGCTTTCATTAAAGCAAATTCAAAAAACCCACTTCCCATATGAATCAGAGTTTCATATTTAAACTGCAGGATTCCTCATGTGATGGTTTACTTGTTGATTCAATAAATATGGATGTTTAGCAAAGGTGGGACAACCAGGAAAACAGAGTAAGAGGACAGGGAATACATTACAAAACAGAAACAGGGAAAAGTGAGACTGAGTTAGCATAGTGCCAGAGCAGAGACACAACACGAGAACGTGTACTTTTTTGTCCCCTTATTTCCACCAAAATCAATTTGCGACATGCTTCCATGCCCTATGAAGTAAACACAAGCTTTGAGGCAGGACTGTGAGAAAAACCTTGCTTAGAGCTACTGTCAGAAAGTGATAAAAGACAAAGTACACGAGTTTCAGCTGTGGTGGCTGGTCTTGGCACTGTCAGTGTACCTCCTTCAAAAATCTGCATTAGTGAAGCCAAGTGTTTACTTAAAATGCCCTTGCAGTTGATACTGTAGCTTTTTTGTCTGTGAGCTACGTGGTGGGCATACTCTTGGAGAGACGGTAGGGTGGGTGGGAAACTGGGTGGTAGAGTTGGTGCTGCACAACAAGCCACTTGCTGTAGCTGGGTCACCGGGACCAAGAGAGTTCCTCATAAGGTGACACTGAGAGACCTGAAAAAACCCAGCAAGAGGGTACAGACAGCAGATATGCCACCCAGAACATGGGTTCGGCATCCCTACTTATAGAGCTGAAGGGCTGATCGACAGCTCTAGACCCCATTCCATCCCATCCCAAAGCTATAATGAGCTCCACATGTCAAGACCTCACTTGTAGATGCCCAATGTTTGCTGGACACCCAGAAGATCAAGGCACTTTTGAAAATGTCTTATTCAGGATCTTTTAGTAGTCAGTCTTTTTCTTTGCCTTAGGTGTGAGCTTGGTACAATTGTTACCTCTGAATGCTTCTCCCATTGCAATAGAAATCACTCTACTGACTCAATTTAATAGGATTTGAACTTGCTGCCGTTTTCTGCCAAGAAAGCAGAATCTTTCAGCTTTCTGTGCACAGGAACAGAGATGTTAAAATTAGCCACAAGCAGTATATTGCTCCCTGAATACAAAACAATGGTACTGCAATTTGCTGCACAAAGGCAAGTAGTTAAAAAATGAATCCAAAAGTAACAGATTTAAAGAAAGTGTTCTCTGGTTTGCCAAGACAACTATCATGCACGCAGACATCACACAAATAGCAAAATGTGTATGTCCAGGTTTTGTCTGAGAACCCCTGTGAGGTCACAGCGGATAACACTGTTACTTATTTCAGCATCTTACAACCAGCACTGAGATGCTTTTTAAGCTGTGAGACAGAGCACACAGAAACCCAGGTCACTTTCTATGTCTCTTATTGTTTCTGCTGGTGGAGTAGTCATTTCAGCTGTTAGTGCTTCAGTTAATCCCTGTCCCATTTCTGAGGCCATTGGAGGAGCTGAGTAATTTCCACCAGTGCAGCAGGTTCTAGCAATCGTTGTTGAAGAATGAGGAGGTAGAGAAGAAAACACCCTCAGAGTTCCTGCTCAGCTGGATTCTGTTCAAACTAACTGTGAGACACAGCTGCAAAACCAGACCTTACAACACCACAACTAGGTTGTTTCTGCTTCCCATTCCTAGGCCAGCAGAGGGGCCTGAGCTAAGACATTCATGTGTCTTACCATGCTGGGGATTGGGGACAGACTCTGTAAAACTGGAAGTGTGCAGTAAGGACACTGATTCCTATCTCTTTGTGCTGGTTCAACTCGCTAATCTGCAGAAAAATGAGCCCAGCTAAAAAGAAGAGGTTGGAAAGGTATTGAGGGCCAGAGCTCCCACGAAAACAGCTTGGTGCAGCCAGGACAGGGGTGGTGGAAAGCAGCAGAGGGAAGGCTGGGAGTGGGGACTTTCCATTGTGGATAGCACGCTGCTAAGGTTGGCGCGGACATTTACAAAACTGTAGCACTGGTGTGTGCAAAGTCCTAAGCGTTCTTTCTCCCTCCCTCTCTAACTGAAAGCAGCGGATATTTTTTAAATGTAAAAGTATTTAGAATAATGAGCAGAAGCAGAATTTATCAGGACTGGTAAGCACTTTTTGTCTTCCTTACAGACAAGTAGCTCTGTGAGCAGCAGATCGCACGAGCACCTGCATCTCAGGGCTTCCTTCCACCATGGGCATTCAGAGGTCTGACAGGCTCCAAGTTCTGGGTCCTGCAGCCTGGAAATCTTCTTGCCGTCTTCTCCCTTCTACCTGACCACTTGCTTTTGAGAACTCAAGACACTTAATAAACCCTTGGCCATTGTCAAATTTGGTTGAAACATTCTGTGAGTTCATAAAAGATTGGTTTCAGCATGCGGAAGGAGAGATTAACAATTAATACAGTCTGTCCTAATGCATAGTGACTTTTTTCATTAGGAAGCAGGTCTAACAAAAAGATATAAACACGTTCCTGCTCTATTAACAACCATTTACAGGCCAACTTATGCTTCTGGTTATATAGCTGTAAGCACAGAATCACTTTGATTCACCAGTTAACTTCAGCGACAGTGAGGAATAACCTGAAGCACCAAACCAGACCGACATATACACACCACCTAAGTACAGCAGTTCTCTGACAAGCAGGCAAGAGTGCATGTTGATCAGAAACAATGGGGGCAGCACATATTAAATCTTTGAACAATTCCTCCCTTGTGTCTGGAAAATTAAAACATCTGAAATAGCAGGTTAGAATTAGGAGTACAGTATGGCATGTCTTCATTTTCCCTTTTTAGTAGCACACAATAAATAAGAATATTTATATATATCCTAGAAAAAACTGTACTCGGCTGTCCGAGGTACAGCACTTTCACAGGACATTGCTAATCTAACAAACATCACAAAGTGAACAAAGCAAAATGAACTTCGTTACTGACTACTGTTACACTACAGTAAAAGAATTATAAATCTGAGTTCATTTTGTTCAGCCATTGTTTTATGCCTACTTTTGTATTCTATTGGATTAGAACAGATTAATTTGTTTGCGTTTTCTTTCTAGCCACTTTTCATGTCCTGGCTCAGTAAAAAGGCTCCATTTTAAAAAAAGAACAAAGTCTCAACATCTTCTATAATTTCTTCCTTCATGCTACAGTTGCTTTAAAAAAAATAAAAATCTTAACAAGTTTAATATTTGGACTTATACTAGCTGGCAAAGTAAATTTCTCAGTAAATGACAACACTTCTTCAGAAGTTGTCTTCAGCCCATTTTTTAACGCTTTATACCACTTCATTGCCACAGGCCCCAGATCATTTATTCTAGCTAGTTAGCTGAATTCTTGCTTCTACCTCTGCATTGACTGTTCTGACAGGAAAACCTGTTATTGCCAACAGATAACCAAGACGTGACGATGTTTAAAAAAAAGCTTTATGAGCCCTCTCCTGACACAACAGACTGCACCTCCACTTGCCCTGAAAGCCACCTTGCTGGTCAGGGCAGTGCTAATGTCTTCTGTGAAAGCAGGGAAGCCAGTCCCAGGCATGCAGCTTCTCCGAACTGTGAAGGAGTGCTGTCACACCCCGGCAGGTGCTCAGCCGCTGGGGCAAACCAGCACCCTCTCCTGGTCTGACCTAAGGGCTCCTAAGAACACAAAACTCCCCCAGGCAGCCTGCTCACCTTCTATCCTTAATCAAGTGGGTTGCTGGCCTTTCATTTCACCAGTTGGAAGCCAGCAGGCAAGTCATGGGAAACTTCCTCCCCAGCAGGTCCCAGCTTGTGTTGCTCCAGTCCTAGGCTGGGCCGTAGCTGGAAGAGGGAAACGGCTGAAACTCTGTACTTAAGGAAAACAGGGGTGGGTTCACCTCCATGCCATCTCAGGCAAACCATCTATCCTACCTTCCAGCTGCAGACTAAAGATGACTGCTTTTATCGGCTGTTTCCATCACAACACTCTTCCAATGGTCACCAAGACCTGGTGCAATGGGGCCATGCTATTGTTTGGAGTCTCCCAGTCCTACCCTCATATAGACAACAGTAACAACTGGAAGCAAAGGCATTCTTATGCTGGGTCACTTTAAAACCTGTGCACTGAATATAAGTGTTCTCCAGTAGATTCAGTGGGATTTCCTGCAGCACGTACAGCAGCACACTTTTACCCACAGTAACTGGCATTTGCACTAGCCTGCTTTCCGTGAAGATCAATCTGATTCCTTCCTAATAAAAACAGAGTCATCTTGGATGACAGGTATTAGCCAATAAATTAATTAACCATACTGATAGAAATTTTGGGAAATGATATTCTAGGATAGCAACACAAATCAAACTGGAAAAGCAGACCCAGAGAAAAGTGAGTGACTTGCCCAGAAATGTGTTTTTACAGTGTTTAACAGTAGCAAGTGTTATTCTGATATGGAGCAAGGAAAGAAAATCGTAAGAATTACACACTAATTCTAGAAAACACAACAACCATGTCCTGTTACCATTTCTGAAAGTCATTAGCTCCTTTCCCTGTGAAAAATAACACTGAAAACTCCGCACGCTCTAGCACAGTAATGGCAGCAATTCTTTGGCATCCTGTTCATGGATCACTGTCAACTTTCTGAATGCACTCTGGACTACCACACTGCCTTGTAACACCAACCTTTTAAGGCAGCGTGGCTTTGCAAGCTGCTAGCGATCTGTGAAGCATAGCTGAGAATCACTGCTCTTGATAACGTGACTTCAGCAAATCTCGAGTGGACTAATGACAGAGCTGTCTACACCCAAGGTCAAATTGTTCTGCTGGCAACAATTTTGGTATTTGATTTCTAAAGCTGAGGCAAGTGGAATTATGACGAATCCAGTACTTCTTCACTTAGAGGTCATTCACTTAAATATCAAACCACTAACTTCAGCTGTAACTCTTGGGATTTGACTCGGTGGTTCAGTCTGGAGTGCCTTGCAGTAGCAGCCTTGAAGAAAGAGATGAGCCTTATCCTAAGCCTTCTCCTGGAATCAGATTGCACAGTAACAAGGAATTCCTGGCACTGTAGTACAGTAAACAGTTCTCCCATATCCAGGATATAACACCAGAACAGATGATAATAAATAAGCCTCTTCAACAGGGCTGTGAAAAATGATCCATGACATATCTGTAGCGTAGCAAATGTCATCTCAGAACGGGCTTGTCTGGATGCCTACAGGAGAGCACCAACTGTCTGGCTGAAATTCGCAGCCTACTCCTGGTACGGTGCTGTGAGCAGATTGGTGACTGACTAATTCCGCACAGCGGTTCCCTACCTACGGAGCACTCTTTCCAGCTATTAGTGTCACAGCGTATCAAACGGACTGTCACAAACCTGTTTATCACCCTTTCCCAAACTCCGGCAGGTATCCAGCAGCAACTATTCAGTATGGATTTATGCACACGGTAAGTGTTTGCCCTCTGGTAGGCTGGACCAGCACATCTCATTCAGGACAGAATTACAGCCCTCATGTATCCAGAGATCACTGCAGACGCCTGGGGTTAGAAGTGCAGCTTGGTACATTAAAAGTCTCCTTTCATGTTCCCTTTAAGAGCTGTTCACAAAAGCCATCTCCAGCCTGGTGAGACCATGTTTCTTTCTACAGGCAGTGGAGAAGTGACCCCAATGGAGAACAAGGTCATCCAGAACAGAAGTCCAACCTAACTGTCCCAGAGGCCTTCTCTCTACTCACTGCTATAAAGTCTTTGCAAATACTCCCTCATGTTATGCTGCCAACTCTTAAGACTTTATTATGAATCTCAGAGTATTTGATGTTTCTCTTGAAGGCCCTTTTCCTCAAATCATTTAGTTTTCCAATAATCATATATTTTACCAAATGCATACACACATATATAATTTTTATAAAATACGTATGCCTTGCTGTTGTGGAGAAAACTTGGAAGTATGAAGTCCAGAGATTAAAAAAAGTGAAGAAATCAAAAGGCAACATGAAACAAACATGAAATTACCACAGCTTTTTTTAAAGCCAAGCTCATGACACGTCATGCCTTTACATTAGCAATACTAACTCTCTTTTACTGCAACAGTCTAAGAAGTAATTTGAAATTTGCAAATGGAATATTTACATTTGCCTTGTGTCTTTTTCCGAAGATTTTTTAATAATATGTTTGGTTTTCTCAAATTCCTGTATTTATTAGAATTTCATTGTATTTGTCACTTTAAGACAAAATTAGCTTTTGACAGCAGGGAAAACTCTGCCTCCTTTTAATATCTGCACACATAAGAATTATAATCAGTTTTTCCAAAACATTATGAGCATTGACAATGACTGACAGTCACGGCTGCTTTAAGTAAAAGGGACTTCCAAAAGGTGTAAAACTCTGTTCATTCTCAACAAGCATCCAGTAAAATGACCATTTCAGAAGCCATTTCCTTCTCTTTAAGGTTATGTCTAAAATTCTGGATGTTGTTCAGAGAAAGAAGCAGTCTTAAGTACATGCTGCCTCGTTAGCCAATGATTTACCCAACATTACATTATTTTAGGTCAGTTCCTATCTTCCTTCACCTGGATAATATGAATGGAATTCCTCTTGTATGCTGCTATGAAAAGAGGGAAGCTGCTCCAACAATTTAGAATCATTCACTTTTCCAAAGGAATGGATGATTCAATACCTGAAGTTTACACTAAAACCACTATACTCGAGGTGAAGAGGACTTTATTTTTATTTCACTACTAGAGCTCTTTGAACTACCTCAGACTGGATTTTTTAAAGTTGATGCACACAACTAGTTAACTCCCATGTTCTCTGGTAAGAGGGAATTAATGGAATTTATATTTAGTTCTTGGAAGAAATTTCACAAGGTGATCCCCCATACTACAGGCTGGTGTTCAGCCAATAGCAGTAACTTGCACAGCACGGGAACAGGTCTCCAGCTCAGGATCTGCAGACATGGAACTGGCACTTCTGGGAATGCCATAATCTTGCCCAGGCAGGCAAGTCCTGGACTCTCTCCATTACAATCTCTGTTAGAGCTTCAGGTTACAACAACAAGAGTTTTCTAACTTTCTCCATCATCAGAGGAGGGGAGCAAAGGGATAACCAGTACATACAGGAGTTCATGACCTGTTTTCCTGACCCCCTGTGCTCTGTATCTTAAATGCTGTACAATAAAGGACCCCTAGGACATGGACCACAGGACATAGAGGAGATGAGGATGTAACACAAGCTCTCTCTTCTGCTCTGTATTTTTCACATATAACTTCTGTGGTATTTTGAGAAATAAATAAAAAATACCCATTTTATTTGACATCCTCTGTGGACCACAGTAGTCTGTTCTGCATACCAGTGGTTACTTCTATTAGGAAATTACTCAACACATTCAGTCTACATTTTCTTACATTAACGTATTCATCCTTCTCTTAGTCCCAGCCTCTGGTTCATACAAATCACAGCCTTCTGGTTTTTGGCATTAAAATCTGAAGATAATTAACAGAGCATTGATGTAATCAACTTTCAGCTATTCAAAATGTATACAGGGACATTTTGTTTTCTGTTACTTTTTCTAGACTTATTGTTATGGTGAATAGCATCCTTTATTCACCCTCGAAAGGAGGATGAAGAGTCTCCCAAGGGGACGAAACAACTTCCTAATGCAAAAATAAAGCACTAGAGAATACAGGCCTGGCCCGTGTATAAACAGACAGACATGACATGTAATGAACAATGGGAAAATGCTTTTCTCCTTGGTAACTAAAGGTCACAAGCAGTGGCGTATACTACTGCAGTTTTTCCCCCCTCTCCAAGGGGAAAACAGAGGAAGCTTTTATCTCCAGTCAAGTCCCAAAACACACTGTTTGATCTTATTGTACTATCTGAACCCTACAGTAATCTGTGACGGATAACATAGTTTCCTTGCACCTATACACACTTACAGCAGCAAGACCTTGTTGATTATCACGTAATTAGTTTACCTATATTCCATAACCTAAACTGGTATTCTTCATACCACTGGTTAATATATAAACCTGACACACAAATACACAGAGAAGGATCTGGAATAACTGGTAAATACTTTGTCTGCTTAGCCACAGTGGGCTTTGGGCTGCCACAGCTATAGGACTGTCTGCATGCAAGTTAAAGACACCTGAAAGGTTCAAGTGTGTATATACCATGTCAGACAGCCCTGCTATGAAAGAAAATATGGCAGCTCCACGTTTGTGGGAACACGAGTTTCAAGACAAGGCTATAATCCCAGTAGGGAAGTCCTCCAAATTGGCAGAGTCACTTAAGCAGCTGGCTGCCAAGGGTGGGATTTGGTTCAAGATTAAGGCACTTAATATGCAGGAAGTGTATGAATTCCTACTACAGTCAAAGAAGATCTACTCAATATAGTCAATGAAGTTTATAGGACTATTCTGCTGACAGCTGAGACATGTCTACTCCAGGATAAACCAAATCACTTGATTCCATAAACTGTGTTGATTTAACTTCCATTGACTACAATGGAAACTGAGTGAGAACATGATTTTGGTTCTAGGAATTTATACATAAGTATCTACAGTTAGAGCAGTTCTCTAAAAACCTCATCTAGAGGTTTGATCTGGGACAAAATTCTGCTCCAAATGACAGGAGGAACTCCACATGGAAGATGACTTGCAGAACCAAAGGCTGTGTTAGGATTGTGAGACTTAACATGTGGATGCACACAGTGAACCAAACCTCTAGGATCATTGGTGAACAACTCACTGCAGATGCTGGCTGCACCACTCCAAGACACATAAACATTGGAAGTTGCTTACTTGCAGAAGACTCTGATAAAGAGGCACTCACATGAGTGACTTTATTTAAAGCAGGGTTCTGAACATCTCCATAGTTGCTGTGTTTGGCCATGCACATGACTTAGACTGGCAGTCTGGTCAAAGATGGACCAAGAGTCCCATGGATGCCTTCAGATAAATGCAGCTGTGGGAATGCAATACTGGGCACTCAGGTCCAGTGAACTGCTGGAGCCAGCCTCAGGGACAACACTCCTTTTACCTTCAGCAGAGCAGCACATGTATAAGCCTGCAATGTATGAACACCAGCTCTGCACCTTGCTCACAGCTGCACCTACACCTCCTGCTCTGTGACAGTAACAGCAGTGGCTCTGACTAGAGGTCCCAGCTGCTGAATTCACAGTTTTACCCACAGCTGCAGTCCCACTGAAGCACCAGGATCAGTATCTAAAGCATCACGGTAACCCAGGGATAACTAGAGCTAGAAACATACAGAAAAAGATCAGAAGATGTATTTGAATTAACTGGTTCCTCCTCTTCCTTTCCCTGCCAATCCCCTTCTTGCACGAGAACATGTCATCAGCCTCATAATTACAACACCCACATCCCTATTACCATAAGAAAAAAGCAAGGCAGATGCCCTTTATGTGCCCTTTCCAAGTCCTCTGCACATTTCATGCTACTCCCCTAGACATAATGGGCCATAGTTAAACTGTTTCCTCACCTGACGGCTTTTTGACAGCCCTCCGCAGACACTGTCTGCAAAAGCTTTTTCCCTGCAACACGGCAGAGCCAGCCTGAAACAGATCTATTCATAGAGCAAGAGAGAAAAACCTTCTCGGGATTGGAGGCTCCTAGGTGAGCAGCTACAGTAACTGATCCAAATGTTTCCCTTGTATTATATGATCAGCGAGAATGTGTGTTTTCATTTGAATTTTCACCCTTTGGTTTTCTGCATCTGGTAAATACTGGCAAAGTAAATGTTAAGATGTCAGCTCTCTCTCCTAAGAAGTGATTGACAGTCCCTGAGTGCTCTGGGCTTTTTATAACCAACGTGACTGACAGCTTTTAAGTGGAAGCAGTTCGTGCAAGTTTCAAATGTTAGTTGTCTGCACGAATAACACGGAATATTGGCTTTTCTTGTATCTATCTAATGGCATTTCCTCCTGTGCCAGCAGCCGCTCTAAACCCTCAGTTGTTAAAAGGGGGAAAAAAAAAAAAGTCTGTGTTCTCTGCTCTGCACATTTCCAAAGCTCTGAGTGTAACAAAAGGCAGAATAAACCAATGCCTCTATTTTAAGTTCTTGCATTTCAAAGCAGTGCAGCAAACAACTCATTTCTCTTTATATCAGGCTTAGCTAAAAGATGATAGTGTCTTGTACAGTAATATTTCTATTTAATTTATTTTCAAGCACTCTGCACCAAAAACACTTCCAAGAAATCCAACAGTATTATTACTCTGTCAGTGCACCCAATCACAGCGTCAGCAACCATGCTACTGAGTCCAGGGTATCTCTTGCCCTGCTCCTCTAATAACTAAAGAAAACATATCCACTAAATATTGGACATAAAATTTGATGTACATACCAGAAATGTACATGATACTTCTCAAATAAATGTGCCAAAATTAGCATCTTGTACAATTCTGCATTTGAAGTCCAAGCATAGATAAAAGTCAAAATAGGGCATTTAGTGCATGAAAAATTGTTTGATTAAAGGCACCTATTTTTACTTTGCAACAGACAAGCAATTTAAGTGCAGTTAATAAGCAATTTCAGCTGTGAGACAGTACCTTGTAAAAATGTTGCTGGCCCTTCTACCCAGGAAAGAGACTGAAGGTTTTAACAGTGCTCATTTACTGAAAAAGTTTCCCAGAATGGATCTGAAGTAGAAGGAGTTGAAGGACAACCTGGTTTTCAAAGCTACAGAAATATCCATCATTTCACGTATGCTTCTACACTGAAGGACTTTAATTTTGTATTTCTTCTACACTGTGTAACTCTGGAAATGTTTTCAATGTGAGCACTTCAGTTTGAATCAATCAAAAAACATCTTGTGCTTTCTGAATAAAGTAAGAGGATAGAGGCATTACATAAAGGTAGGCCACTCAAGATTAAAAAGCCCATTACCACAGGAAAATAAAAAAGCAAGATCCCTTTGTCCTTAGCCATCGCGACAAAGGTCAGGTGAAGGTGCACTCCCTTGATTCTTCCATTTTCCAACACTCAGTGCTCAGCACCCCATCACCCCTATCCAAAAGTCTACGTGCTGCCTGATAGCAGTGAAGGCACAGGCTGAGCCACCAGCCTGCAAGACAGAGTCGCACCATCCCTAGTGCTCTTCTCCCCTGACTGACACAGCCCTGCACCTCGCGTGCATGATGCAGGGTACATACGAGAGAGACCTGCTCCTCAGTTCCCTCACGATTTCTCTTTGCTGAAATGCACCTCTGCCTAGAAATAACCTTGGGGGCTCAGGAAAATGAAGCTGCAGAGTCAATGAAAACAGTAGGGCACTATTTAGATTTTGCCATGCCATCGTAAAAAGATTACTGTTGGGATACGGAAGAGACCTTTCCAAACCTGTAAACAATGCATTCCTCTTAGTGGAGAGCCTTTGGCTTCCTACAAAAGAGAAGCCAGTTGTACACTAAGTGATATTCACCTTGCTTTCATGGCTAAGGTGCAAGATTTTTATAGTTACCTTTTCTTGTTCAGTTACATGACTTCAGTGCTTTTTTTTTTTTAAGGAATCTAAGTAGCCATTATTCGTTAACTGTACACCATAATGCAACTCAGAGAGTAATACAATTTCCTCTTCAGCTTCTCATTTTTCTCAACTTTAATGCAGTTGTGCAAGATTCTCCCCTCTCCAGAGGGCAGACAATAATCAGGTTAGGTTGGTATCTTTATGACACTGACCTTAAAGTTCACTTAATTTTTTCTCCCATCTGCCCCCACCAGCCTTTCTTAAGTCTTTTCCAGTACATTTTTTACTGTTGAACATACCTAAAAATAGAAAGTGGACAGAGATTAATCATTTTACCTCAAAATTTATCAGTGTGAAAAATAAACAAATTACTGCCCAGCAAATGTAGAAAGATGCTTTAATCTTTTGTATCAACGGTGTTCATTCATTTTCTTTCTTTTTATAAAGAAAAAAAATTATCCTGAGAAAAATTAGAAAAGAGATAGAATACTAGTTCTGTTTTCTTTAAAGAAAAGAAGTGAAGTCACTTAATCCTCCTAAGATAAAAACTTCTCTAAATTTTGGAGAGCACCGCTTTATTTATACTGGTCTTAGGTACTATAAACAGTTAAGAATTTTTGTGTTTCCTCTGAGTAATTGACTCAAACATGTGCAGCAACATCGATTAATCTAAGCCACATTATTTCCTGGTAGTGTTTTCTTTATATCTATGTCTTTCAGGCTGCAAATTACAGCCCAAACAGAGCTAGTGAAAGTTCTACAAAACTACAAGTTATTTTCTCTAATTTCCAAAACCTCCTGCTCCCCACAAACAAGTGGTAGTAAAAGAGGAAGAAGTATATCTGCACTTGAGTGGTTTAAAAAGGAAAAAAGGAAAATTTTCCCATGGATAAAAACGTTTCAAGTTTCTACATCAAGCAATTTGAATTTAGGATACTTTTAAATTCCTTCCTCCTCAAAGTGTTCACTTCATCCCTAATATGCACCACCTGCATTTTTAGAGGCTGGAAACCCAGGATTAGATCTGACAGCATGCATTTGCTAAAATAACACATTCATATATTTTACTTGTTATATTAGCTAAGATTTAGCTAGCAATGATTTATTCCAGAACATTGCACTTGGCATCTGCTAGACACACTGAATACTGCCAAGGTTAGCTACACAGGAGTTTTCCCTGACTCGAACCTCCCCTCTAGGAGAATATTATTAAGATGAGGAATCCATACTTTGTATTGGGCATATGACGATTACAACACAATCAGCAAATAAGATGCTGTTCTGCGATTACTTCATTATCCCTCCAGTAAAATAAAGAAGCTCTAGAAAATATATAATGTGAAAAAGAAAAGATAATTCTAGATTTTCCCAAAATTCTTCAACTTACCATAACAAAACTTAAGCTACAGGAAAGTCAGTGAGCTGGTCAGTAGCAGAGTATGAATTCCTGAGCCATGAAATGGGAGAAGATAATGTTTTTCAAGCCCAGCGATGCTGGTTTCTAAAGCTGAGACTTTCATTTTCATGTGATGAAGCTGGAAGAACAGGTTCCAGCTACTGCACTCAGTAAGAGGAGAACATCCAAAGAGATGTGGTATAAATAAACATGGAGTGAGGAAATTTGCCCTTGTTTTGTGGTGTGGCCATGCACTGCTGCACAGGATGGTTCCATACACCCCCATGCATGTGACTTTGGAGGCATGTAGGTTTATATACCCAGTATCTGTCAGGTACTCCGAATAGAGCGTGCTATCATTTAGTTTAGTTCTGGGTTTAATGATGAAATTCACTTCATTTTTCAGACTGGTTTTTGTCTGGTGTAATCTGGTATTGTTCACAGACAGTGACATTTCTGCATGACAGCAGGGTTACACAATGGCTCTGTGTCCTTCCTGACTCAGTGAGGAATATGTTGGTAGGGCTGGAATGAGTTGGCCTCTTTGGAACTGGACCATGGGATTACACGAAGAATGTCTGTAGTGACTCAGAGATGTGCTTGCAGAGGCAGTTGGGACTAACCTTTCTTTAGTGAATGGCTGCCGATGTGTTTAAGGTGCAGCAGGGATTAGGGAAAATAATCTTAGGTTGACAAGGGATGATCTGGAAAGTTCAGTAACAAACACTGGCAGTTTACAACCTTAACAGGAAAGATTTTTTTTCCCCATCCAGCTATGTTATGTAAAAGAGAGAGAACATATATATAATTCAAAAAGGTATTAGAAAGCTAGGATTTCAAACCACTGGGGTTTTTTTTAAATGTTACTGCTTCCCTATTCTCTTCTGTTTTACATATCCTAGATCTGTCATATCTGTAAAAAAGGAAATAAGCGTAAAAAATTCCTATCCTTTGGGAAAAAATTGAGTTAGTGTAATGTAATATTCTCCAGCTAGCCATCAACAGCCATAACAACTGCTTAGCTTAACAGCTTCCTGATCCACTTTTTGAGGAACTCATTCTTGAGCTGACATATCCTAATGATGATACCTATGCTCAGGGCCTCTAGAACCTAGTTTTAAAGTGGTAGATAACTTTAGCTTGGTTACATTTTGACAGGACTACGAATTACGTACAATTAAACCCCATGAACTGGATGCAGTGATTATTACAAGGTCAAGCTGTCTCTGTAGAGTTACATTTTCTTACTATGCATCTCCATTGAAGATCAAGGGGTTTTTTAAGAAAACTATTCCTGGGGAGCTCTCAATCCCCTGGTAATATGAACAAGACTAGGTACACACCTCCAAGTCATAGCTCAAAGAGGCCTGCAAGTCACATAAGTTATCACTGCACTCGGCTCACATCTTCAAATTTGTATTCAAAACTATAAATGCTAGGACCAACCTTTATTCATTTATTTTTCTTGTCGCTCATGCTATGGCAGTGGATCCAAGAACATGGAAAATATGTCTGTTTTGTTAGTAGGATCTATCTTGCCAGAATCTAACTTACATTTCCTAGGTACCCAAGCTGGTCTAGTAGAAGACATCAGAACCAAAAAGGCTTCTCCAGAAAATGAATGGTAGGTGTAAAGAAGATGGCCTATTTAAGCACAATACCAAAGCAGAGGGATAGGAACAGAGCCAGGAGGGAAGGACAGAGTTAACTAAACCCATGTAGGACTATCAGAAGAGAATCATGTGCTGTTCTGGATTAGCAGGAAGACCCACAGTGTCACTAGGTAAAAGGCTAAGCAAAGTTGGGTCAGAACAAATGTAGTCAATTAGGTAACAGAAAATGGCTCCTTGGCCTGAGCGTGGGCAGGAAGAAACTTTAACTGAAAATGCCTTCCTTGACTAGACAGACTAACTGATGTTTAGAAACCAAGCTAAGGAAGCACTTTGGTCTAAGCTTAACACTGTCCCTGTGGGTAGCCCCATTTGCGTATTTTGCCTCGAACCTTCCAACATCCCCTTTGCACAAATCATCTGGTCTACAAACTCTCGGGCACTGTCCTCTCTTCAACCACAGCTTTCCGGCTTCTTCACAAAGCTCCAGGCCTATTATATTTCAACCTGCTTGTCATAAAGTCTAACAAGCTCTTTCAATAGCTTCCTAACACTTGAGAGTTACCGAGCTTTTAATGCTTCCTCAGCCTTACTTAAAAAAGGCTGGTACTGGAAAACCTAATATATTCAATGTGACAGGGCTGGGTTTACAAATATACTTGTCTGGTTTCTATTGACATTTAAAAACAATGTTAGTGACAAAAATGTAATTATTCCTAAATTATGGAAACAAGGAGCCAGGCATACTGAATGAACTTTTTTTGAACCTCTATTCATTTCACTTCAGATTTTGGCAGAGGGTTTTGCTGGTTTCTATTTTATCCTAACCAGTTTATCCATGTTCCAGACTTTATATGTTCTGTGGCTGTAAAGCCTTCCTGTGGAATTTGCCCATTGCCACAGAATTGTGCTGGAGAAATCCAGCTCGGCTTTAAAAAATAAGAAAATTTTCTTGTGCTCCCATGTACAGATAAAATTGAGAACACGCTCCGAGCATATGCTGACATAGCTTGCTCTCCATCGTGTTTCAGGCTGCCTCAAATTGCAGTTATGAAAGGTGTGAACTACCTCATCTCTCTCAGTTGGGGCTGGAAGGATTTCCCTCTTCCAGTCTTTAGAGTCTGCTGATTTGCACTCTGCCACGGAAATTCGTCATTTTTGCTACCGAATTCCCTATTTTACCGCAGTCTAATGCTTTGTTTACTTTCTCCTGACTTTGCTAAAATCCACCTACACAACTGCCTCTTCCTTTCTAATTGCAGTGGGCACAAACTGAAATACAGGGAACTCCATCTAAATGCCCTTTTTAGATAAAACTTTTACTGCAGGTATGATTGGGCACTGGCACAGGCTGACCAGAGAGGGTGTGGAGTCTCCATCCTTGAAGATACACAGAACGTGACTGAACAAGGTACCTGGGCACTGGGTGTGGACTATTTCCAGTGGTCTCTTTTCACCTCAGCTACTTTGCAACTGGGTGAATTTCTCCATGAAGGAAGACGTTTGCTGTATTTTAGCATTTGTTCTGCCTGCACTGTTCCACAGTGTTCTCCAGCAACCACCCAGGGACCTAATGGACCTATACAGGTCAAGCCTACAGGTGTCAGCTTACCAATCCATATACTGCCCTACTGCAGCTGGAAAATGATACATCAGCAAAGCCCTAGAAAGAAATTTTCCTGTCCATATGGAAGGGTGCTAAGGGTTCATCAGAATCGCCTGGGTAGGAAGCAGAGCGCTGCCTTGATGAATACCTGCCATCTCTCCAGCTGAATGAATTCCCGGAGAGAAAAAAAAAGCTAAAGGAACAAAGATGAGTTTTGGTGCACAAAGATTAGAGGAGACTCACAGATGTAGAAGAGGTGATGTTTTGGCAAGGAATCTATGAGTCAATGAATTGTGTTCACACCATGACCTCCACAAACAGCTGTGTTGACTGGATTAATTTCTGGTTCTTCCTACCTCCCAGTACAGCAAAGCAACACTGAGACTTGTGTAAAATAACAGAAGGTGCTTCATTGCCCACTTCCAGCTGCACAATGCCCACTCTCAATCTATTTATTCCACCACTGTTACATTCTGCCTGAAACTGAGGTGGGATTTTGGTTGGACAGATTCAGCCATCTCAAATTTAAGTACTTAGTATCAGCTACTCATCCAGACTCCCCCTAGAACAAACCAAAACAAGCAGATGTCTCAGGAAAGCAAGATTTCACTTCCCAGAGTAAGTATCTGAGACAGGTGAAAGAAACAGAGGTTCAGAGAAGGTTGTTGTGCATCTAGGTTTCCTTTAACATCAGCAGACAACAACTTTTTGGTACCAAAAATTGGTTCATGAGCTTCCTATGACAGGCACTCACCTTGTGATTGCCACAACACTACAAACAAACAAGGCATTCCAAGTTTAGTAAACTACCACAAGAAATATTTTTAAGCTACCCCACAACACTGGTCATCTGAAATGGAACAATGCAAACTGCAAAGCCTATTAGCAATTAAATATTTTAGTCCATCTACGAGGAGCCCAAAAAAATGGTCTGGTATCTCCGGTTGGCTGTAGCTGGTAAACTGAGTAGAGGCTCGTCACCACATTTTCTGTCATTGCCTAAGAACAAGCAGGTAGGGATCAGAAAGTACTTTAGAGTCACCATCAGGAGCTTCACAATGGACCTAAGAAAATTCAAGACATACTTCATTAACAACTGGAAATGAACCGGGGGTGGGAGTGGTGAAAATCAATCTTCAAAACCATTAAGAAATGAAAGCTACCTGTGAGATACCGTGACAGCAAAAGTTCCAAAATTGAATGAAGCATGAAAATTGCTTGGAAGAATAGGACACAGGTGGGAGTCAGAAATCTTTTTGCCTAATTTTGTCTCTGATGCACTGAAATTACTTTGGCAGATCTTTTATACCCTTTGTGCCTCTGTATCCACATCTGTAATTCAGATCACAGCTAACCTGGTAAGGTTTACCGCACAAGGATATAGAAAGGCTTGAAAGTTGATATCCTCAATGTGGCTTAGGAAACACAATTACTAAAAACAGGAGCACTTGGGAGATGATCAATAACAGCTCTGAACAGTATTTTAAAATCAGGAAGGGCTCAAACAGCTGGAACTGAAGAAGTGCATCCCCAGCTTAATTGCTTCATGGAGACTGGGACCTCTGTCCACTTCCAGAAGCACACATATCGACTGCCGGCAATATTGTGTGTTTAATCAATGTCTAAGCACAAACCAAACAACAACAAAACCAAACCGTCCAGACCTCACCCAGCTGTGACTTCCTGCACCTAAACCACAAAGATCCAATAATATCTTTCCTCAGTAGGAACAAGTGTCCTGAAAGTAACTAATCCATAGCAAACTGCAAGAGTACCAAACCACCCACAGACACTCAGATAATGGCAGAGGTAGGAATTCAGCCTTACGGGATGCAGCCTCACTGAGAGATGATGCACTGTGAGCAAGCCATTCACCGAAGGTGATACAAGGAAATGCTGGAGGATTAATTTACATTCCTACCCCTCTTCAAACCTCATCTGTATGCAAAAAAAATGTGAAAAATAAGGTAACTGAGTTACCATAATGAAACACTGCAATATGAAGTGATAGGTAATAGTGTCCTTAAACTAGACAAGAAGACTCATGTCCTTAAAGACTCCGTTCAAATGCAAAGCTGTCAGTAACATTAGTGTTAACAAACGACAGCAGGAATTTCATCCCATTTGTAACAGGCTGTTTTCACTATCTGTGAAAAGCTGATGTAGTTAAGCCATGGGAAACAGAAGAAAGTTACTGGAATTAGTGAGGGTGCATATGTTTCTGGGTTTCTAGGAAGGCTGAAGTATGAGAATTTCACGAATGTGTGGAAACTTTTGATAGCATTCCAGTTGAAACAAACTTGTAACAAACCCTGCAGAGAGGTTCATTCAACAGGATGAGCTAAGCAAGAAAAAAGTCAGCTCTGGCTAGTTGCACGGATATTAGCAGCAGCTGTGAACTCAGTAAACAGCCCTGTTTTCTGGTTGTCAAAGAGCTGCTAAAGCAGATGTGAAATGCATCAAAAATAGGTCACAAACAGAAAACATGCAAGAGAATGCATCAATATGAGAGTGATCTGAAAATAAGTAATGCTGGAACACCTAGGTAGTGTTTATAACCCTGAAGTGTACCCAGCTCAGAGTAGCACCCAACAATAGGCTGCTTCACATGGTTCTTATGACAGGACCTTCCACAGATGGCACTGTCTGTGTGAAGAAGGATGAGGTGCTCTCAGCAGCTGAAGCATCAGACAGAAGAAAAGGTACTGAATTGCTCTCTGCTTTCCTTTGGATTAGGTTTTCTGAGAGAGGCTTTCATTCCTGACTTTCTCCTCACCCCCAATCACAAATTCTATAATTAACTCAGACTGAGGTATCATAATGAGCCAAGCATGGAATTTGCCACTACAAACAGATTACAAACTCACTTTGTCTGATAAGCAGCCCTCATGCAATAGTCATTCCTCCAGGGACTGGAATCATCGCCAGCGTGGTAATTACATTCCCCCCTTTTTTCCTCTCCCTTTCTAACAGCCCATAGGACCCATTCCTTGTAATTCCCTCATATGGAAATCCACTTGGATCTACTTCTAGGACTCTTGCAATACTTAAAACACTTAAGTTCCTTTACTACCAGGTATACAGAGGAACAAGATTTAACTCTAAAGGGGCAGATTAATAAAAATAATGTACTTGGGCTATAACAGGACTAAACAAGGAACCTACGTGTCCTGTCATTCCCCCGGCGAGCCTCTGTGGTCTCCACAGCGCAGGTGTGAGATGGTCTTTGGCCAAGTGCCTTCAACAAGCTGAGTCCAAGCACCATAGCCTGAAGCAGGCTCAAATACTTCCCACAGTCTGCAGGCAAGGACAGACACTCTCCTTTATCTGATTGCTTTTACTTCCATTACCATGGCAGGTTTTATCCCTCCAAAACCTAAAGACATTGTATAATAAGCATTAATAAGGTAACACTAATCAGACAAAAACCAAAATAAACAAACAAAACAAAGCTGTTGATACACTCCATACGTAGTAAGGTCAATTCTTATGTTGAACTGGGAACACAGATCTTAGGTAAGTATTCAGCAACTAAATCCCTTAAGTAGCAATGGCTCTAAAAGAGCATTTAACACAAAAACACTGAAGAGACTTCATGCTATTAATGTTTCAGACTGCCAACCAGGCTTCCAGAACTTGTCTTCTCCCCTTCAGAGGAAGGGTGGAGGAAAAAAAAACGCACTCATATCCAACTAAAAACAAACCCTTTGTGGTTTACATTCAGTTGAAAGCCTTTGCCGAAACAAATGTTCATTTTAGCATGGACTTCTTAGAGATCAGAATCTAGGGTGATATGTGGGAATTGATGATGAGGTTAAAACTGGCAAGATAAACATAATTATCATTGTTATCAGTAGTTACGTGACAATGCTCAAAAGTCCTTTTTTTTCCTTTAAGCTAGTGAGCTTTTATTATTATCGTTCATCTAAGCAATAATTCAAAAGTAGTCGTACTTCCTAAAGCTAGCAGTGTGAATCTTGGAGGCTGAAGCATGCTGCTGCACTCTGCTCTTTTGAAGAACAGTTTTCTAGAAAAGGAGCCTGCAGAGAGAGAACAGAAAGCTGTTACTTTCCTACAAGGACATAAAAGGATTGTTTCATTCTTTCAGAAAAAATTGGGCTACGTACTTGTACTCGTTCTTGACCAGCTTCTTCCCTCCCCTCCTCATGGGGCAGCACGTTAAACACATTTGGCCGCTGTTCTCCGAGTGCCGCGAGTGCTTTCATTCCAGCAGTGATGCGAGTTTGTGAAGCAGCTTGGGCGGGTAGGGACAGGAGCAGATCTAAACTTTTGCTGACAAACCACTTAAGAACATACTTTCTGTCCCTACAGGTTGCAGTTCCTGGGTAAGCTCTCACTTCCAGAAACAGAGCAATATGCATTTTTACCAAAAAAATATCACGCAGACAAATCAGATGGTAACTATTTCAGAAAACTTGGCATAAGTTCCGTTTACGCAATGCTTTCCAAATGTTCCATATTTGCAGAATAAAGATAAAAACGCTAATCTTTGTAGTCTGAACTTGTCTAGTTGGTTTACTTTTCCTTTTTGGCCTAAACAGAACTTTTATGTATATGACTTCTGATTTAATAGAGCAAACCTAAATAAGTCCCAATGAAAAAACTGTCAGCTGACAAGGTTTGGCTCAGAATTTGGGGCTTCTAACACTTGAATTCTGTTTTCTCAAGTTGCTTTGAGATGTACTTGGGCTGGACTGAAAACAAATTCCATAAACTTCTTCCCTGAATTTTTATTGACTTAGTGACAGAGAAATCCTTCCTCAAAGACAACTCATAAACTGTTTGTCATCAAACCCTGTTACAGTCAGGCACTGAGTTACCTTTTGTGCTGTAATCTGTTGATAGTGTTTAAAGTGGTGCTTACCGCAAGATTTCCACTAGCTGCAGCATGTTTTGAAAATCTGAAATTACTTACTTCAACTTGCCTGCAATAATCTGTGTTTGTCTAGTAGGAAGCATAAGGAAGTGAATGATTAATTACACTCTTCCCAGTAATGTAGAAGTGTTGATGAATGCCAGGAAACACTGTAATGAGTACTGAAAAAACCCCAAAGGCAATACATTGGAAGCCTTATTGTTGCTTTCAATAGATGCAAAATAATTGTCTGCTAATTAGACACCACCTTTAAAAAAAAAAAAAAAATAGGTATGTTTCACGCTGTCCATATTTTTGTGCAAAAATCACAAGCTGAGCACATACAACTGTAGCCAACAATTGTTCATCATCACAACCCAGCTGCTTAATCTCAAAATTAGCAATATACATAGACATACACAGTCAAATAATTTCTCTTCAGTAGACATCTTTCAGTCTGTCATTCACTAAGCAGCTCTGTGCTTCAAGTGCATTCTGTGGTGAAACAAGCAGAAAATATTTCTGTGTTTCGCTGTCATCTCAGACTAGGAGATCATGGAAGGTATTCTGTTCTGTGGTTCACACACAGATCAGAGGGGAAAGTGGCACATTCAGGAAAATAAAACATGCTACATAGTTCATTAAATTATTTGGAAAGCATTCTAAGCCGTTAATTATGTACACCAAGAATCTGTACACGATTGGTAAAGTTGAGGATTTTCTCTGACATAACTCAAAGAGATTTTGTTGCTGTATTCACACTGTATTAATTTCAACACCATATTTTATACAATTAGTTAGCTTCAAAACTGTACAAAGTCTCATACCTTTACTTAATCACATAATTCTTTACTGTGAGGGTAATGAGGCACTGGAACAGGTTTCCCAGAGAAGGTGTGGATGCCCCATCCCTGGCAGTGTTCAAGGCCAGGCTGGATGGGACATTGAGCAGCCTGGTCCAGTGAGGTGTCCCTGTACACAGCACAGGGGCTGGAATGAGATGATCTTTAAGGTCCCCTTCCAACACAAACCATTCTATGAACCAATGTGGTTTGCAGATTTCAATGAATTTTAACAAACTGAGTTTTGGAGTTCATGCTTCAGAGAGCTAACAGGAAAATTGGAAAGTTGGAGCCTCAGAACACACACACACATCCCCCCCACCCTCCCCATATGTATACATATTTTTATCTTTCTTATCCTTCTTGACTACTTACTAAGATGTTGTGGTTGAGGAACACATTCAGGTAAAAAGTGAGCTTGACATTATCAGGAAACAATTCTCTTTGGGAACTATCAAGCATCCATTTCTTTTCGTTCTTTCATCCCCACTCTTCCCCTGCACAGCACTGTTGCTGTGAACCAGCACCTTTAAGGGGCAAGTTCCAGTCTTTTTCCTTACGTAAAAAAAAAAAAAAAACAAAAACAAACCAAACCAACCAGCTGCGGTGCCAGGATAAAACCCATGGATAGTAACAAGGCATTTCCCCATTGCAGCAGCTATGCTTGCAAAATAAGATACTGAACCCCGAAGTAAAGCACAAGGTATAAGCAGAGAGAGAATATAACAGGCAGATGTGCCGCTATTCTGAATGTCTATAAAGACGAGAAATTTTTTTTAAGCTGCAGAGGAAGACCAAGTGTTGTGCCTGCTGGGTTACACAGCAATGTGCCACAGGAAAAAATAAATCATCCTAACATCTGGGACGCCACAAACATCAAGGCAGGGCTTGGCATGTAGTAAAAGGACATGCTAAACAAAATTCCCAGAAAGATGTATAGAGACACATCCGACCCGCTTTAGGGCAAGTACCTTAACTCTGTACATCAATCGCCAACAGCCCAAAGAGCATCCCGGGCACAGAGTACAGAGTGATCAGAGATGCTGCCAGTGCTCTCCTGGGCAGGACCAGCCCAGGCCCGATGGCAGAGGGATGGTGGAGGTGGCCAAAGCAGCACAAAATACCAGCAGGGGACCCAGAGAGAAAACACAGTTAAGGGCTGTGTGCATGTTCACGTGTGATCCCTTTTGTGCATGTGGAGGCAACACGCGGCTGATCGTGCATGTGGCTTTGTGCTGCACCTGCTGCAGTGCTCTCACAGCCACAGAACTGGGGGGAAATTCCCATTATATACTCAAGGGACAGACCAGACATTTTTAACTGCCCCCAGGAAATGTTTAACCTGGCCTGAGAGGTTGAAGAGGCAGATGCGTATTGTCTTCCCATCCCCTCTGGCTTCAGTAACAGTCTAGTGCCAATGTCCTTCCCCACTGCACAGCCTTAAGAGTTCCCAGGGATCAAGGGGCTCTGCCTGAGCTGAAGCCCAGCTAGCAAACAAGGTCCCCCCTCCCACAGAGAACGAGCATGCAGGGCAGCCAAGAGCAGGAGGAACCAACAAGTGTCAGATCATTTGTAGCTATCAGCCTTCTCTTCTCAGCAATTACAGATTTACGCAGCTGCTTGTTCTGCCCCAAAAGAGCAGAATTCACTTGTCAGAGCACCCTAAACTCCAGTTACAATCCAATTAACATTCTCACCACTACCCCTGTGCAAGACGAAGTAGATCTTCAAGGCAGACATGCCAACTTGACATCCACTGACCCTGACTGAGGGAATTCAATTCCCCTGACAGCACATGGATGCTTCTGCTTTGTGAGAAACATGATCAATGGAATCAACTGAAGGATCTCTAAGAGGCATTTTGAATCCTCAGTCTGGACAGTGGGTGAACAACCAGGAGCAACCCAGTGGGACCCAAGGCCCACACTGCTTACAAGCAAAGTGAATTCCAAAGAAAGCATTCAAAGTTATGTGGTGCTATAACCTTCACTATGAGAAGTCTTGCTGAAACTTTTATTAATGCAGAACAAATTTAAAAAATTTCAGAGTTTCCTTTTTAACATGCTAGAGACTAATTAAACATAAACAGCCTGGTCCAAGCCCTAAGCAATGCTTCATGGCACATACAGCACAGAAATTCACTTTAATTTTATTAGATAGTTACTTTAAATCAGGTGATTGAGAAAGAGGCTTTACCTAGGAATAAAAGCTCAGTTATTTTTTCCTCCAATACAAAACACTGCTATAAAGATTCCAGCCTAGAAAAAACCCCTGCGCTACAATAAATGTAGAAATGCTCACAGAGATTTCATAAGTGCACACTGCAGGCACTCCGAGTAGATGTGATCACTACATGCTACGTTGGCAACTACACGGTACTTGCATTCACTTCAGCGTGGCAAATTGTGGAACATGTGGCTAAATAGGAGAGAATACAGAGAGAGCCAGAAAGACTGAAAGGATTAGGAAAACATTAATGAGTAGGAAAGGTTTAAACACTTGTTTACTCAAAGAAGTAAGAGATGAAAAACGATAATAGGTTTCCGAAGTCTAAAAAGTTGGGCTTTTAGACACTAAGAGATTGTATGTGACCCTTTGCGCACATACTACCACGAATGAAATTTTCAGCAGAGAGGATTGAGTTAAATATTAGGAGGAGAGCCTTTCCAGCTGTAGGTATAATTACACTGTAGAAACCAGGGGATCGTGGTATCCTCCTCGTTGGACGGGCTTAAGTTAGAAACTCATCTGTCAAGAGAGTCTAAGTGCAGATCCTGCCTAAAAGCTGGTGACGTACGGGATGACCTCCTGAAGGGCACTCCAGGCTTGCTTTTCAGCCGCGCTTCGCATCTCGGAAACGTCAGACGGGCAATTACCGCCGGGCTCCTTACTGCCCCATCCAGCGACCCGGCCTCGCGCGCGGCCCAGCTGCGGCGGCGCGTCAGCCCCGGGAGCCCGCGCGCCGGCCCAGAACCCGCCCGTTCCGTTCCGCTCGTGCCGCTGCGCTGCCGCCGGCATTCGTCCCCCCTGCCCCCGGCCCGAGCGGCAGCACAGGGCCGGATCCCCGCGAGCAGCGGCGCGGGGGGGCCTCGGGGCAACCGACGAACAGGGGATGGCAACACGGGGCGCTGCTCCCCGCCACCGTGTCGAGAGCGTGGGGAAAGGGTTAGAATAGCTTAAAAAAACTACAAAAACTGGGAGGGGGGGGTAAAATTAACGTTCATCTAAAATTACTCGCAGGGTATTGCACTGGATGTGTCCGCTGCTGTGCTGGGAGCCCCCCGAGCCCCTCAGAGCCGCGACCTGTGGCGCGCAGGGCAGCGCTGGGTGGGCGGCGGGAGCTGCGCGCCCCCTGGTGGCCGCCGGGAGCTGCGCGCCCCCTGGTGGCCGCGACCAGCACTGGCAGGATGGCGCGCGAGACCCGCCGCGCGAAAGGGCACGAGCACCAGCACGAGCCCAGGCATGCGACAGTGCACGAGACCCGGACACGCGACAAGGCACGCGCACCTGAGCGAGACATAGCACGCGACAGGGCGCGAGACCGGCCACGCGACATGGCACGCAACAGGGCGCGAGACAACACGCGACCTTCGGCCACGCGACAGGGCATGCGCACTTGCACGAGACATACCACGTGACAGGGCACGCATACTCGCGCGAGACGCGGGCACGTGACAGCGCGCGGGGTAGGGCACGCGCCCTTGTGCGAGACATAGCACGCGACATGTCGTGAGACATAAACACGCGACAGTCGGCCGCGCGACAGGGCGCGCGCACTTGCGCGAGAGATACCACGTGACAGGGCACGCGACAGGGCGCGAGATTCAGGCACGCGATAAAGCACGAGACAGGGCATGTGCACCAGCGCGAGATCCAGGCACGCGACAAGTCACGGGGACTTGCGCGAGATATAGCGCGCGAGTGGCCACGCGCACCTGCACGAGAGGTAGCACGTGACAGGGCACGCGCAGCTGCATGAGAGGTAGCACGCGACAGGGCACGCGCACCTGCACGGGACATGGCATGTGGCAGGGCACGCACACCTGCACGAGGAACAGCGCGAGACGGGGCACGCGATGAGGCACGTGCACCTGCACGAGAGATGGCACGCGACAGGGCGCGAGGCACGGGCGCGAGACCTAGGCACGCAACAGAGCGCGGGACGGGCCGCGCGCTGTCGGCACGAGCGCAGTGGGCGCGGTGGCACGGGCCAGCGCCCAACCGCCACAGCACGGGACCCGCCCCGCGACAGGGCGCGAGCGGGGCCGGAGCGGCTGAAGCGGGAAAGCCGCAGTCACTCTCAGCACAAACCAACACCGACCGCCGGCAGCGGCACAAAGCCGGCGCGGCCCAAGGGCGAGCCCTGGNACGGCGGAGGGGAAGGGGGAAACACCTTAGAGCCGGCTCTGTGCCGAGTCCGAACCCCCCCCGAGGGCGAACAGGGGTGGTCAGAAGGGAAGCGAAGCAGAGCGGGCTGTGAGTGCAGAGGAGCACAGAAGGGCAAAATGCTGCGTAGGAACGCGTAGAAGCTAGCTTCAACTCACCCCCAGAAAGGCGGAATTAATTTGTTTTTTAGGCTGCGGCTGTAGCCCCAGCGGGATTTGCGCTGTCCTGAGCTCCTGCTGCCGCTCCCAGTCACAGACTGGCACCGAACGTGACAACAAGACACACCACAACATCCCCGCCCCTGCCCCCCTTACCTGTCTGTCCTTTCCCATTGGGAACCAACAGCCCAGTTCCTTCTCCCCCTTCCCAGACTCGTGGAAGCATGATTTTCAAAGCATATCCTGCTGCCGTAAACCTTTAATTTAACAAACTAAAATATTACAAGATATTATTATAATCTACTGGGACCTGTTGCTGTAAAGTGATTTTGACAATATCAAAACACAAGAAAAGCTCATGTAGCAAAGTCGAAACTACACAGTCAAAAGTGAACATTTTAATCTAAAGCTTCAACTCTCTTTTTAATTTATATCTTACGTTAATTGAAATTCAGCTTGGGCTTGTTTCTCATTTTCATTTAAAAGTTACACACATTTGAAAGCCGTCAGGTGCTTGCTGCTGCTGTAGAAACATTCCCATATTTGCCCGTGCTTTATCCTCAGCAAAAATTAGCACTGTTCGCCTTCACTGAAACTCTCCATGCTGGAGTGTGGGAGGGGGAGGGTTTCAGCAGGTTGGTGTTTCCCCCACACACCCCAAGGTCACAGGGTCACCATCGCACAGGGTCAGTGATGTTACAGCTCCTTGTTTTCCATTAAGGACTCCCGTGGGGCTGGAAACGTGGGCCTACCAATACCATTTTAACATCATAATCATCATATCCGTGAGCGAGTACAGCTTCCCTGCAATTTAATTTACTGTTTAAACAAGCACAAACCTCACAGAACATTTACCCTCCAATTACTCTAGAGGTAGTTCAGTGACACCAACTTCCTCAAAGAGATTCAAGGACAGCAGAATAAAACAATACAAAAAGTTATTGATTTCCAAATCCCAACCACAGGAAGTCACTTAACTGAGGAAATAGTGACCTGTTACTAGCCCTACATGGAGACAAAGGAACACACACACCAAAAAAACCTGAACACCAAACTCAAGTCTAACTGACAGTGCGAAGTGCAGGTTTACTAACCAAAGTCCCACCAATATCAGTGTGACAGAGAAAAGGCAGAGCTATCTTGGCATCAAGTGCCCTACAGCATTCTTGAAGTTTTACGTAAATGAGAAAATAGGTGTCAACCTTTTACTACTTAAGAGACCTCAGCATTTTTTAACAGAGGTGCTGATTCCTGCAGAGTAGATTGAAGTCCCATTACAAGAGTCTTTCTTCTCTTATTTACACTTAGTCTCTCCTTCAGAAATCATCCTAGGTCTCCTGCAGTCCATGGATCACCAGTTAAATACTTTCTCAGACACAAGTGTATGCTTCATAGCCTAGAAAACCTAGCACAACCGGGCAGGCAGCCAGAGTCTGTCTTCAGACTTTTTTTTGACTGGCATGACTTAACAGCATCCCTTTTATTTATTTATATGAGGTACTCTTGTGACAGAATGGGGAGGATATACACAGAGATGTTAAGTATCTGTTCAGCTCTTCCCCATCATCTGTATCATGCTGGCACAGCGCCCTGCGGAAAGCACTGGAGCCTATCCATTTGCATCCTTGGCTAGGAGTGGATTGCCAGTCAGGGTAGAACACACCACCAGTATATTCCTGTGTTCCTTGTAGGTGATGCTGTACTATGATCCTATAAAGAAATCCTTGTGATGTCATGCATGCTACTCATCTGTATTTGAATTAGGGCATCAGTATTTATGCCTGAATATGAAATGCAGACAGAAGTATATAGTACTTACCAAAGTACCTACTCCTTGAGGAGAGGTATGAACAGATAAGTGGCTGAAACAATTTAGAAGTTCACCCACGTTTCTTAGGCTTCTCATTTAAGGACCGTGCTGTGAGAAGCAAGTGTGCAGACTGGAGTGCACTCTCATCATTCTAACTCGAGTCCAGTCTGTGCTTGTGCTCACTCCAGTGCCCTGCAGAATTCTTCATTTTCCTGCCTCACAGGCACCTATTGGAACTATTTCCAAACTCTCATGTGACAAGGGACTGGGAGAGAAGGAAGGGACAGACAAACCAGGTTGCTCTGTGTTCTTCACAATACAGAGCAGCAGCTGGTGGATTTTTTTTCCCACACAGATAGAATAATTGCTGTGATGGAATTAAAGTATTACTTCCTATAGATGAAGCAAGCAAGTATGAGTTGGGAAGAGAGCACTGCAGAAAGATGAGAGCAGTAGAATAATGTGCAAGATCATGGGAAATCCCTCTTGAATAAATTGAGAGAAAAGCAGCTCAGAGGTGTGTGAACTCTGGAAGAAGCAAGTGTGTTGCAGGGAGAAACCCAGTTTCTCACTCTCTGCCATAACACCTCATAGTAGGGAGACTGAAGCAACCAAGGGGAAAAAAAATGCTATTTAGAATGATGTGAAATTATGCTGTACTCATTTTTCTCTTTAACTTTGTTTTCAGTTTTGTAATTAGTTCATTGTGTGCTCTGCTAGAATCACAGTGTTTCATTTTCAGCACGAACAGTGTTAAGAGTGACTCAGGCAAGCAGCACCTCTAAATAGCAGAGTGCTACAGACAAACTCCTGGGTGCTCAGGGGCATCAGGCCACACTCCCCATCCCACTGATGGTGTCAAGTGTGCCGACACAGATAGGTTTTCCTCTGCTGAGTGTTAGCCAACACCCTCTTCTCCTCCAGCCCTGGAGAAGGAATGACACAGCTCCCAGGCTCCTGTCACCACAGATACCTTGCCTGCCATCTAATTTTCAGGAAGCAAACAAAAGCTAACTTTGCCTTCCTCTGGGTAAAGAATGGGGTGTGATGCACACACACACACTGAATACCTTGTTAAAATCAGATCCTTTGCCACAAGAATATTTTTAATGACTTTTTGTGTCAGATACCACCACCATAGATT
This sequence comes from Pachycephala philippinensis, assembly GCA_013397055.1. Taxonomy (NCBI): domain Eukaryota; kingdom Metazoa; phylum Chordata; class Aves; order Passeriformes; genus Pachycephala; species Pachycephala philippinensis. The sequence continues at coordinate 99,565 of VWZT01006385.1, forward strand.
GCTTCCTCTGTATCCTGGGAAACATTTGCCCCCTCTTTTGAGGCAGGCAGCCTGTCCCTGTGCTATCAGTCTGCTCCAAAGCTTCAAGATAGTGATAGAAAGAGGAAAAAACCCAACAAAAACCAACACCTCTAAGTCTCCCACGCTGATTTTAGTACACAGTATGCAAGCTGGTAGACTAGGGTTTTGTACCAGAGGAGATTAACCAGGATCTGCAGTAGCACAGACAAGGATGTGCATGTGTTCTGCTGCCTATAAATAGGCTCTCCACTTAACAAAAACACAACCCAAACAGCCAGCTGTTAACAACTAGACCACAGAGTCTAGGCAGCAATTGCTGGTTGCTGAATAAATCTGTGCAACCTACTTATGCTTCAATTGGCAAATGATGTACAGATTAATGTTTGATGAGAGGTGATAATATTAACATGATCTCTGAAGAGACAGGAGTGAAACATGCTAAGCATGAAAACAATCTTTGAACTGCTTCTGAGCAGGGCTGTGAGTGGGGCTTTCCAGAAGTGAGCATTTTTAACTCACAGCTTGCCACTGGCAGGTTTGGCAAGAAGAGCGAGGACTGGCAAAGAGAGGAAGGCCACCCCCACACCTAGCGGATTGTCTTTGGCTCGAGGCTTACCTCTCTCACAGGTTTCTGTGGTGATCAGTTGCCCAACTCTGTACTAGAGATTCAGCAGTACCCTAGAATGGCTACAGAGTATTCCAAGGATGAATGTACTAAAGACAGGACATGCTAAATTCTTCTCCTAGCCCTAGATAAGATCACTTCAGGGAAGACTTGGGTCAGGGAACAGGAATGCTGACAAAAAGAACAGGAATCCTTGCATTCAGCTAAGCTCAGCTGACTCTGACAGTTTTACAGGAACCAGCTCTCAAAGCTGTACTGCAGGTACAACTCTGCAACAAAAGTAGAGCTCGATTGGGTCATGGGAGAGCCAGTGCTGCTGGAAAACTCTTTCTCCTTGGTGCAGACTACTTGCCAGCAGTCCAGAACCTTAGCACCATTCCAAGTCTCATGTGTTGACCTGACTGTAAGGCAGGACAGAGATTCACAAAGCCAACCTGGTTTAACTTCCTAATTAAAAAAAAAACAAAACAGCCAAACAAAGCACCATACCACCAAAAACCAAACAAAACAACAACAACCCCCAACCCCAAGCAAAATAAAACCAACCCCCTTCCTTCAGTAAAACATCCGAATCCTGTCTTAAGGCTGATTTTGATGGTCATTTGGTCCAAAAGACTAAAGCAAGGTGACCCCCACACCACTGGGCTGGGGCCCCCGATACAGAACACAGCCCTTCTGCCAAGGCTGTGCCACGACAAACTGGTGGTTGACACACATGGACTTCGTTTCAGTTCTGTAGCTGAGCTGGAGTTGAAGCTGCTGATTGATCTGGCTTGTATCATGTGTGCCAGAATGCCTGCACCCCTGGCAGGCACCTCTACTTTTACGTGTTTGAACCAGCCACACAACACAGGTCTCCTCATCACATGAAACAGCAGGTTTGACACCAGAATATCCATGTAAATAAAATACAGCATAACCCTACCAATGTCTTGCTCCTCCTTTTTTCTTCTTTTTTTTT
>VWZT01006388.1:3129-14891 GCA_013397055.1 Pachycephala philippinensis
CGGGGAGGAGAGGGGTGGGGAGGTGTTCAGACTCGAGGTGAAGGGCTATTTCTTTGCTAAGAGTGTGGTCAAAACCTGGAACAGGGTTTCCAGAGGGGTGGTCAATATCCCCTGTCTGCCAGTGTCTAAGAGGCAATTGGACAACACTATTAATATGTTTCAGCTTTTGGTCAGCCCTGAAGTGGTCCACTGCAGGTCCCTTGCAGGTGAACTATACTATCATTAGGACTGCAGACCCGACTAGGTACCAACATTAGGCTTATACATATGAAAGAATCTGGACTGCAAGCAGCTTCCCTAGAAACATTCTATTTTTCTCAGCATATGTATCTCTGTGCAAAGAACTGCAAATGCAAAATTGTCCATTTTACTTTCTACAACACTTACTTGCAGTTTTCCCAGCGTTTTGCCAGTTTCTTTTTATCACTAATAAAGAGCAGTACAATCATAAACCAAGGTTCTTTTACACTATAATGTAAACAGCAGTCATTCAATATAGACTAAACTTTCACACATTTTGATTTGAAAACAGAATGCAATCCTATAATTACATGCAAACCTTATTTGAAACAACTCCTTTTATTAGCTGTTTTAAGTTTTCTTTTGTATACTCTAAAATGTAAAGTCTGATGAATAGCTAAAGTTTAATAAAAACAGGTTTTGCAAAACTCACACAGCTTGCCTCTAAAAAGTATATTCTATTTTTAAAGACCACTGTTTCATTGGTTATGAGATGTGGTACATAAAATGAATGGATGTATTAGTCAGATTGACCTTTGAGTATGGCCTCCAAGAAGTCTAACCAGGATTTGAAACATAACTGTGGATGGAATATTTTGAAAGCACTTTCCAAATAATCCATTAAGTCTGAAGAAAAAAGTGAAAAAACAGGATTCAGATATTTAAAAGCACCTCCAAAATATGAATAATTCATTAGGACTTTTTACATGAATAAGATTCCTATTCTTGCTGTCAGCTTCTACACTATGGAGAAAATTCCAGAGCGGTAAATTCTACTAAAACTGATTTGTCTGTCAAGACAAGAAACTGCAAAATAAATGTACAAGTGTAATAATAAGTAGCTAACACTGGCTGAAATTTTCTCTGACATGTTTACATAAACATACACAAAAGTTCAAAGTAAAAGGGATCCTCCAAAGCTAAATTCCAGCCTGTGTTTCTATAAAATAAACACAGAAAATCCTAGTACCTTTAGAAACAACTTCTATATTGTCTCACCTCTGTGCCTGAGAACATCATGAAACAGATCCTCCTAGAAGTTATGCTAAGGCACATGGAGGACAGGGAGGTGATTTGGGACAGCCAGCACAGCTTCACCAATGACAAGTCCCACCCAACCAACCTAGTGGCTTTCTATGATGGAGTGACTACATAAGTGGACAAGGGAAAGGCTGCAGATATTATTTACCTGGACTTCTGTAAAGACTTTGATGTGGTCTCCCCTAACACCCTGCTCTCTAAATCAGAGAGATGGGTGGACTGTTAGGCAGATGAGAATTTAGTTGGAAAGTCACATCCAGAGAGTAGCTGTCAACAGCTCAGAGTCCTGATGGACATCAGTGACAAGTGGTGTCCCTCAGGGGTCTGTATTGCAACCACTGTCATTTAATATCTTCATGAATTATATAGTCAAAGGGATACATTGTACCCTCAGCAGATTTGCAGATGCCACCAAACTGAGTGGTGCAATTGACATCCCTGAAGGATGGGATGTCATCCCAAGGGACCTGGACAAGCTTGAGAAGTGGGCCCACGGGAATCTCATGAGGTTCAACAAGACCAAGGGTAAAGTGCTGCACCTGGGTCAGGGCAACCCGCAGTATCAATAAAGGCTGGGGGATGAACAGATCAAGAGCAGCCCTGCTGAGAAGGACTTGGGGGTGCTGGTGAATGAGAGGCTGGACATGACCTGCCAATATGTGTTCACAGCCCAAAACCAACTGTATCCTGGGCTGCATGAAAAGAAGTGTGGCCAGCAGGTCAAATGAGTTGATTCATCCCCTCTGCTCTGCTCTGAGTACTCCACCCCTGGAGTGCTGCATCCAGCTACGGCGTCCCCAGCACATGAAAGACACTGACCTGCTGGAGCAAGTCTGGAGGAGGCCACCAAGATGGATGGAAGGATGGATCATATCTCCTGTGAGGAAAGGCTAAGAGATTTAGATTTGTTCAACCTGGAGCAGAGGCTTCAAGGTGACCTAACTGCGACTTTTTTTATGAATACATTAAGGATGACATTTGAAGGTGCCACTTAAAGACATTATGCCTAAGTGACATATTTTAGAACAGTTTCACAGCTTCAGGAAGCTACATTCAATTAGATTTTTAAGAACCTTTAAATAATGTACTTTAATTAGCATGAAGTTCATAATTTTAAAAAAATATAAGAGAGAAAAAAAATATATTGACAAAGTCAATCAGAAAGAAATATAACACGGTCCACACAATAACCCCTTAGGTATAAGAGTTAGTATTTCTTTATTCTTCAATTACTTCAGCTTTATCTCCCAGACAGGAAGAACTGATTTCCTTCTGAAGCTTCACATCAGTACAAAACTGGAATGAAACAAACAACACTGATTATTACCAATCTTTCTGAATGGACTTCAGACATCTTTTAACTGACTGCTTTTAATGAGATACCCATAAATTCAGCCAAAAATAGTGTCCTGAGTACTGCTTGCACTGTGTGCAAAAACAGCGTCTTGAGTACTGTGTATTTGGCTCCACAATGCAAGAAGGATATAACAATATTAGGTGTACAAAGGAGGGCAACAAAGATGGTGAAAGGACTGAAGGACATGAGGAACAGCTGAAAATACAAGCTTTGTTGAGCTTGGAGGAGACTGACGGGTGACCTTATTGCTGCCTACAGTTTTCTCACGAGAGGAAGTGGAGAGGGAGTTGGTGATTTCTTCTCCTCAGTGGCAAGTGATAGGATCCAAGGGAATGGCTTAAAGCTTGGTGACAGAGAAGTCAGATTGGATACTATCAGGAAAAACTTCAATTAAAGGGTGGTCAAGTACTGGAAAAAAGCTTTAAAAGGAAGTGGTCATGACCCCAAGTATTCAACAAGTGTTCTAATAACGCTCTTATATATCTGATTTAACTTTTAGATTGCCCTGTGTCATGTCAAGCATTTGACTCAATTACTCTTGTGAGTCCTTTCCAACTCAGAATATTCTATTAATAGGTGTTCTATTTATATACTGTCTTTCATTATAAGACAAAGCTAATTTCAGAATGGATGTCTTCAGTTTTAAAGCAAGTCAAATAATCTATTCTTTCACCTAAAGAGAGATGACAGTAGAATGTGCACACAACAATCTCTCTGTGTCAGCATTACATATATCCAGACAGAAGATTATTCAGTCAGCTGCACACGAAGCGCAATTATATGGAAGACACGCGCTGCAGGTCTTAAAATGCCCGTATTAAACAGTACAACAACAAGAACCCAAAAAAACAAAAGGAAAAAAAACACAAAGAAACAAAAACAAAACCAAAAAACGAATTATGCATTATGGAAATCTGAGGTTTTCTGCATAGCACTGGAAGCTTTAAACCAGACTACCAAGCTTGTATTTTTTGCCTTCTCTGATCAGTTTATACATTCACCTACAGCATCTTATAATTTTCAAAATGACACAGATTTACAAAATGTTGAATTTCTTCCTAAACAGGAGTTACATTGTTTCAGGCTTAAGGACTCATGCAGTGCAACCCATTTCCAGGAGAAACAATCTGCATGCCCAATACTCATTGTTTATTTCAACTGTATTAGCTCACCTAATAAAAGATATGCTCCCTTCCTACAACTCTTGCCAGAAATTATTGGAGAATAACATGCAAAATCAGCATTACCATAGAATCACAGAATGGCTCATTTTGAGACTTGTAGACATCTAGTTCAAAAACCCTGCCCAAAAAGGGTCAGTTGCCCATAACTGCATCCAGCTGGATTTTGAGTATCTCCAAATACAGAGAGGCCATGACCTCTCTGAGCAACCTGTTTCAGTGTATTACCATTCTCACAGTAAGAAGGCTTTTCCTTGTGTTCAGCTGGAATTTCATATGTTTTGTACCTGTGGCCTCTTGTCCTTTAATTTAATACCACTAAGAAGAATTTGGTTCGATATTCTTCATTCCCACCTGTGCTGGTTTGGGCCAAATTCGGAGGAAAATATCCTCTGATAGAAGGCAGGTTACAGCCGCCTCTCCCCCACAAGGTTCAGGAAAGAAATCTTCCTTGGAGGAAAGTGAAAGAGGAAAAAAACCTATTTATTTAACAAACACACAGGAAAAAAAAGTAATGCTAAATAATAAAACCTCTTGCTGCAGAGAGACACCTGGAAGATTTTAGAGTCCTTCTGTAGGTGTGGTCTCTCTCCTCCTCCTCGGAGCTGGAGTTTTGGCGCAGGACCCCTCCAGGCTTCGGTGGAAAGTTTTCCCAGTGAGTTCTGGTATTGTTGAACAGTCCAGAAGAGAAGAAGGAAAAACCAAAGTCTCAGGAAAACAAAGTTTAACTCTCCGTCTCCCTCCGAAGAAACAGAGCCAAGAGCTGGCTGAAAAGCAGGAGCGGTGCCTCCTCTGCTCTGCAGCAGCAGCAGCTATCTCTGCTTGGAGCACACAACTGCTTTGAAAAAGTTCGTCTGGCTTTTCTTCTCTCACACCCAATTTTAAAGGCACAGAAAGGCACAGGATTCGTATCTGGGCAATATGGGATACAACACCATAAAGTCACCCCAAGACACCACCCTTTCAGTATTTGTACACAGCACTAAGATCACTCTGAGACTTCTTAAGACTAAACAATTCCAGCTCTCTCTACCTCTCCTCATGTGAGGGATGCTCGAATTCCTTAACTGTCTTCATGGCCCTTTGCTGGACTCAGTCCAGTATGTACGTGTCTTCCTTGTATGCATGGAACCCAGAACTGGACACAGTGCTCCAGGGGTGGCCTCATCTCACCTTTTCTGCAAAGCTATTTTACAGCTAGCTAGTCCCCTGTGTATATTGGTGCACAGTGCGGTGTTATTGTCTTTTTATGCTATTGTCCAGTTTCATGTCCAATTCAGTGCATCCACACTTTAAATGGAACAAGAAGTTTTAGCCAGCTCATTTCAAGATGATATGGGAGAGAATTTGAAATTAGGATTTCGTCATAAGTAGTTTCATCATCCTAACAAAAGGACCTACTACAAAATGGATTTTGCATAGGAAAACAAATATATTTTAAGTTTTCACTTTCCTCTTCCCCCTTATGGTGGGCTATTCAATGCTTCATAGCAATTCCCTGATTATCTTCAGCTTAATGATGCATTGCACCATGTATATCACCCAGCTGTCGTTGTGATGGCAAAAACCCAAAACTACATTCAACAGCAATTACAGCCCCTGATGGGAAAAAATACATTACCAGCTATTAAATACAATACACCTGTCCCTTCTAGGTGCACAGGGATAGAAACTAGAAAGATACATCAATGTGAACAATTACTATACAATTGCCTTGCTGCTTGTATTTTTCCTCTTTTTCTTTTATAATAATTTCCTGGGTCTCAATAACTGTTCACTACTGACAAAATATCCTGGATGGGCAGCACATTTGCAGTGACCCAAAACTGTCTCTCTTTGACCCCCTGTTCTACTCTGAGAGTAGAAACATCTTTCAATTTTAAGCTTCCAAAATTAGACACTTGCTCTGTCCATGAAGTTGCAGTGCAAAACGCAGCTTCCATTCTAATACTGCACAGGTACAATTCAAAATTTACCTATGAGATTTTTCTTGAGAGCACAGTAAGTATTACCACACAAATTAACCAACTCCAGAACTTAATGCCAAATAACAATATCTGTGTTATTTTTAGTATTATAAGCAAGTGTAGAAATGGTGCCCCATCCAGACTAATCTTCTGCTTTACAGTAAAGCAATTTTTAGCCCAGTATACCTAAGACTCTTTATTCCAATACATATATACTATACAAAAGATTTCACAATCAGAGTTGATCTGCAGCCTGACAGCACGAAAGATAAACAGATAAGAAATTTGACTGCACCAGCTTTACTGAAGCTATGTCTCCGTTCTCTGTACCATGTCCCAGGCCATTTCACTTCTGACAAGGCAGTTTGTGGACCCATTCTCATACCACCAAAAAATGAACTCAAATAACTTTTCCATTATGACAGCCAGGCTGCCAAGAACAGGGGATGATATTAAGGACATTGACTGTTGATAATCTTAATCTGAATTAACATCAGGATGCTGCAAAAGTAGAGAATTATACTTTCTTCTTCACCAAACCACAAAAGTCCAGGATTCTCCCTGACAGAAATCCAACAACTCTATGAACAATGAAATTAGTTAGTTCATCAGTTGACCTCAATGTGACATTGATTACCAGAGAAGGTCTACCTAGACTACAATAAAATTAAGAGACATGAGGAAAAAACTAAGTATCATTAATTACTCTCAGCAGCAGTGTTATTTCTAGACGCATACTCATGATACAATTACATAAGGGTTCTCCTATTGTTAAGTACCCGGAATACAGGATAAATCATTAAATGCAAGGCTGAAATATCGATCTTGAAAGGTTTCCTCTCCACTCCTCAGCAACAACAACCACTAAAGCTAAAGTTAATCTGAACCTGCATCATACAAGTAAGCAGGACAAAACAAACAAAAGAGAAAAGTGTTTTCTTGCATGTTGCTCTCAATCCCTGTCCAGGTCATGTGCCTAAGATGCTTTCCATCTGTGAGGCCCTGCCTAGAGCCCTCTGAGCAGGTAGCATCTGCTCTAAGCAGTAACCTCCTGCATGTCCAAGACTTCTACTCAGAGATCCCTCCAAAACCCCTCAAAAAGCCGCGGTTTTGCAGCAGCTCGTTGGCCTGAGACGTTGCCATTGTCACTGCTCCGTGCGGGCAGCCTGAAACCTGGGTTTCAAAGGCATGTGTGGGCAGAGAGCAGTCAGGTTTTCCAGCAACCAAGCTCTTCTTTATTTAATTTCTCTGGCGTTACCATTCGCTTGCCACATACCAGGAGCTCGCACGTTCCTCCTCGGGCAAAGCTCTTCCTAGCGGGCCCTGCGGCACAGGCGATCCCGGCCATTTTGTGCGCCACAGGCGCCGCCACGTCGCGGTGGGCGGGGGCAGGGCAGCAGCAACAGGTGATGCCCGCAGCCCGCACCCTTACACGAGCCAGCGTTCGGCGGCGACCGCCACGGCGCGATTTTCTGCCTGCTAGTATCACTGGGGAGTGATGACTGCTCCTCCCCTTTACTGCGCCTACCCCATCCTGCAGTCCCCCTCCTCCGTACCCCTCCTCCAGCGCGGCAGCCACGCTCACCTGTGCCGGGCCGCGCCTCCGCCATGCCAGCACCAGCCACACTCCACTATCCAGCGCCCCAGCTGCCGCGCACGCGCACGGCTCGTGCACGCGCCAGCAGTTGAGCCTGTCTCTCCGCACGCAGCCGCAGCGACGCCCGCGAGCAGGAGAGCACAACCCAGCAGGAGCTGGGAGGGGCGGAGCCGGGGGTGGGGGACAGCGAGGGCGTGGGTCGCTCGCACAGCCGGAGATATGGGTTGCGTAGCGCTGCGTCTCCAGTAGGGCCGCTTCTCCCGTCGCCGGAAAGAGCTGGAAATCGGGAGCCTTGTTGATACTGCAGAGGAGGAGGAAAGAAAAACTAACAGCGAGAAAGAAATGCTAGCTCTGGCAATAAATTGACCTTTTGTTTGTCAATCGGCTTGCCTCCAGCATTTCAGAGCCCGGCTGAGCAGGCCAAAAGCAGGAGGAGGGTGGGTACAGGACAGCTCGTCCCTCTGTCTCAATATATAAAAGAGGTGCTTTCTCTAGGCACAGGATAGAAAGTAAGGTTGTGTCATCAGGCTATATCTATTGCATCCTACAAGCACTGCTTGAAGGAGGTGGCAGAGACATACAAAAAGCCCACACAATAATTCCCATACTGCAGCTGGTGCTGCAGACAAATCTTATGCTCCAGCTACAAATACTCCATAGAACTGCATGATTCGTCATACTGCGGGTTTCCGCACCAGTGTTTAACCATTTTATGATTCATACCTTCCTGCAGAGCTTTGTAGTGCCATGGTTACAGTACATCTGCTGAACGGCTCAGAGGCCTTACACAGCTGCTGATCTTTACAGAGACTGCAGAGAAAGTTCATAGTCCCACGACATCAGTAACTCTGAAGAATGGCACCTCAGGAGCACTGCTGCACATAGCCTGTCTGCATTTTGACCTCCACACCCCACCCTCCTAGTGAAATTCTCTGTTCAAAGTTCCACGTGCTGCATAGTGCTACTGTTCATAGTGGGCAAAGTTCGTGGCTTTAAAGTCCTTAAAGAACTAGTGGGTTTATTGCAGAAACACTAGCTGCTGAAATGCCCCCAATACTCCTCCCATTGCTGCAAAGGAAGCTTGCAAACCAGTATGGCAACAGCCTTATGAAGATGGTACATGTTTTGCCATGCATCTTGAGTGTGTTTGAAGTTCTTTGCTGTATGTAAACGTGGTAATTGTCTAAGATTGCAAATAAAGGTATGTGTCAGTGGCATCCTTTCAGAGATGATGTATAGTTTTCCTGCTGCTGCCAAGAAACTTGCATTAGTCCTCTAGTTCGCACAGACTTCTCTGTCACTACTGTAAGGATGTGACCATAATATTCACACAGAACTACTACAAAATTTCAACACCGCTTTTCATGAATACCACACTATTACCACTTCAGTATACACACTCTTTTCTTGTTATCACCAAGAAACCAGTCACTGCCTGGAAAGCACTAAGGAGATTTTCCTGTTTGTTCTGTTGCTAATGATTAGGTCTGTACAGGTTTACCTTTGTTCCCCCTTTTCCCTTTTTATGTAAACAATTCTGCTTTTTTTTCCCCTTGCCTGTCTTAAATTTACATTGGGTCAATTCCAACCACTCCTGATAGCCCAACTTAATTGCCCACCATTTCTCTACAGGCACGTGATTTTATTTTCTTCTTTAGTTTGGCCAAAATAGCCTTTTTATCTTTTCATCATAATTTCTTATTTTCAGTTCAGGGATAGTGGAAAGGATCTCCTCACTGTATCCTACACCCTCTTGTAAAACATATATTTTGTTTCTACTTCATCATGCTTGAATATTTATCTTCCCATCCTTTTGCCATTTATCACTCATTTCTTTGCTCAGTGGCTGCTTCTTTTCATCTGAACGGTATGACTGTCAGGATGTAGCAGGAACAGACTGCTCCATGTGGAAGGTAGGGCTGGGAGCTAAGAGTCAGCAAATTCTGTAATACCTGAGCAGGAAGAGCAAAGAAGGTTCACCAACGGTCCAGGCAACAGGCCAGGTTGCCTTGCAAGCCTGTAGTGACAGGATAGCTCAAGATAGAAATCAAGCCAGTGGGTAAAAATCAGAGAGGTTAGGTGCAAGCGTACCTGCAACATAGTTTAGGCAGAAAGAAAGAGAGCAGGTGTTAAAGCAGTGGGGGAAAGAACAAGGGGCAGGCACCCTTTGAAGTTGGTGTGAGCTCACCCAGACAAACACCCAGGGTGTGGGGGGAAGGGACATGGGAGAGATGTACTCAGGGCTCTTACAGTCATCTCTCCTGTATGCAGCAGGGATGGCAGTAAATAGCCTTGCCTTTCAAGGCAGATGAGGCAAGGAAGCAGAAGGAAGGGAAACCCTAGCCTAGGTCTGTGTCAGCATGCATGCCGAGGAGGACAAATCTCTAATAGAAACACATTCATTCCTGAACTGGCATCAGGGTACAGTCATTTCTAAGAACCAGTCATGGTGGGGTCAGTGACTGCTCAGGGCATGCCTTTGACATGAAGACAACAAGGTTGTCATGATGTGGAGATTCTGGTGAGGAAGATGAAACGGACTACAGCCAATAAACTACAAGTCTAGATGTTCAGCATGAGTCTTCTGCATACACACAATACCCTTTTGTACAAAGTATTTCCTGGACTTCCTCATTTTTAAAGCAGCTGGTCCTAGGCGTTTCCAAATGCCATTGGGGCTACAATCCCTGCAGCCAGGAGCAGTAGTTTAATACAATACTGTGTACACTTCCAGAAGGCAAGGGAGGAATTATAAGGTGCTGTAGCCACAGTCAGTTGCAGCACACAGTGATGCTGTCACTCTTTTGTTCTTTCCTTCCTTACCTAAAGCCCTTATGGACAAGCAAAANTGTTGCTGGGGACAGCTTTTTAGAAGCATCATTCCAAAAGCTAAATTTGGGCATAAAATTGAAAATAGAATCCAAACTTGTGACAGATAAAAAGTAAACCACACCATGAGACAGTTTAAAAGAGTAAACCACACCATGAGACAGTTTAAAAGGACTTGAGGAACAACTTGTATAAGGAATAAAATCTATTAATAAATCCCCTTTCAAACACTTCACACTCTGAAGTGGCTCAGACTGGCTGTCTGCCCGACAGACTGCAGCACCAGGAAAATTGAAAGAAATTTAAAAGAGCATACAAAGAAAATAACAGAAAATGTAAACTAATTCTTTACATGTGTGTTCACTACAGCAGAGATGGATGAGATTCCCAAGCCAGCTCTTCTTTTTTTATGAGGGGACTCACTAGGGGTTATGTGTTGAAAGATTCCATATGTAACATAACATATAGCTTATGGAACATATAGGCAAAATTAATAATAACAAATCACAAGGACCAGACAGTATATAACCAGCAATTCTAAAAGAATTCAAGAGTGAACTACAAACTGTCCTGAAAAACCTCTAGTATAAAACTGATTTGGTAGCAGAAAACAGGGTTGTGTCAGCTACAGCTGACTCTTGAAAGCTGATTTTAAAAGAATGCCATAAGAAATCTTGAAAAGTAGAGTCCTGATGTCCATAGCAGGCAATTTAGTGGAAACTGTAAAATAGATTAGAATTGGCAAGCATATGCATAAAAATGTTGTAATAGGGATGAGTCATAAGGGCTTTTGTAAAGGGAAGAACTGCCTCACAATCTCACAATCCTACTGAAATATTTATTAATCCCTTATGGCTAAGGGAGATAGATCCTGGAATACTGACCATGGATTTTTGGAAGAAATTTGGAGACGTCAGTCATCAAAAGCTCCTAAAAGTTACACTGCCAAGAAATAAATAATTGCAGGGGTAAATAAGTGAATGCAGGATAGGAAATAAGACAGTCAATAGTCTTCTTTCACAGGAAAAGGAGGTCATCAATAGAGTCCTCCAAGGAAGTGTTTTGGAACCTGATCTGTGCAACATATTTCTCAAGGATCTGGAAACGGCAGTGTCAGAGTCTGCTGACAGTACAGTGTTATTTAGGGAAATGTAGGCAATAGCAGGCTGAGAAGAACTGTAAGCAGAAGAGTCTTTGAATACTGGGTATATTGGGCAAAAAGATGGAATTAGGGAAGCTCAGTGTGAAGCAGGGCATGTGGGAAGAAACCATCCTACCTTCACATTTAAAAGGAAGAGCCCTGCACTGTTACAAGACAGGTAGTTGTATGAAAATGTCTTATCTATGCTCAGTAGTGTGAAAAAAAACCAAAAAAAAATTATTAAACTTTGCTAAGAAAGGAGTAAAGAATAAGTAGAGATAACACCAAGACAGTTTATGAATTGATAAATACACACAAACCTGGGTCCTCCTTCTCAGAGGACAAAGGAATGGGGAAAGGACTTTGAGAGGTGACATAGAATTAAAGATTGACGCACTCGGACACGAGG
>VWZT01006397.1:7161-42766 GCA_013397055.1 Pachycephala philippinensis
AAAGTTTGAAAGTGTCTCTGCTCTGTAGACACAAGAAGTTTGTTGCTGTTTTAAGGCCAGATTATACCCATTATTTGTCCAATCTCCATATCTTGCAGACTCTGCTAATGGTACTCTTTTCTCCCCATCCAGAATTAACCTTTCTTTTTGCTTTGCGAAAAGAAAATCAGGTTCAAGTGAATTTTTACAGTGGAATCATGTAAGGAGATGCAGTTCAAAAGCTGCACATTTGATCTCTGAATAACAAGATAACTTTTATGACATCTGTCCTTCTTTAAAAATGTAAGTGTGTATATGTGCGTGTATTCATACACATATAGTTCAAAGTCAGTGCAAACATATTCAAGTCACACACAATGTCTAAAAATGCTAGTAAAATGAGACTGTAAAGCACAGTGCTACACATTACAAGAGTCAAAAAGATCATCAGTTTGAAGGAAAAGAAACAACTATAGAACTCTGGGCAGAGTGAACTGATGCCAGAAAAGATTTTAAATTCTGTTTGCCTCTATGACTTTCTCAGCTTTTATTTCTACTGTTCACTCTGAGCCTTCATTCTTTAAGCAAGTGTCTCATCATTAAACAATCTGCTTAATTTTATAGCCTCGATGTGTGCTGGAACAGAGTTACCTGTTTGTACTCATGGTAGAAATGTATGCAGTTTGTTCCAATAACTGAACACAAAGATTGTAAATATTGTTATGTTATGATTGTTTTATTCACAGGCAATTTTTATTCTTACCCAACATAGTGTAACAACATCAATGGACACCATATTTAGAGACTGCCAGGAGAAATTAGTTGTACAGAGCTCAGACTGAGGGGAAACTAATAAAACAATGCAAAAGCAAGGAGTGGTCACACTAGCATTTTTGTCTGACATGAGAGACTTCAGAAGTAAAATATTTCCCTATCATGTTAAAGCTGTGACCTATACAAAAAAGCCTGTCATAATAAGACCACCAGTCCAACTGTAGCAAAGCTTTCATTACGAAGAAGGCAAGATAAAGGAATTTATGCAACAACCCATTTTTTATGGACAGGTTCTGAGGACAAAGAACTTACCCAAACCTCTGTGACACAAAATCTGCTACCAAACCCGTACAGGCAGACCTGTCCTTTCCCCCACATGGAGTTTGTTGGGTTATGAGGATGTCCTTCAGGCAGGAAATGGTCAGTGTGAATATGGCTAGCAGACAAGAGTTCTCTCCAGTAGTAAGATTCATATACTGACTATTACGTCTTTTTTCCCCTGTTTCTTCTGAGTAGCTGTTAATAACACTTATTCCAATCTTGAAACTGTTGGCTAACTATGCAGAGGAATCACAAGAGCTTGTAAAATATTCACTGCAATTCTATGTAAGTACAGTGACCTCACAAGAAAGTGTTTTATATGGAACAAGTACCTCGCATTACAGATGCTATCACTTGTCCTTATCGCCAGCTGTAACAATAAAATACTATTCTGTCTTCAGAGGTTTGTCTGAAGAATCTTTCTAACAAAAACAGATCAAAACAAAATGTTGGATACAATTAAATTCGAATGAGTAACTCTGTAATACGGTCCTTGAGTTGTGTTGGGCATGCCACGCAGTATTCACACGCTCTTTTACATCAGAAAGCAAGACCTGCTGGAAGACTTACTAAGATCTTATTAGAACTACCAGAATTCTTTCTACTCAGGGTCAAACATGTATCATATGCCATCAATATGCCAGCTTCTTGCTGGACAATAAATGCAAAGTAAAAAACCTAAAGTTTCTTAAAATTGCATTTTTAACCATGCTGTAAGAAAAATATACAGAAATACAAACTTCCTGAGGACTCTTCAAGAGCTATAGTTGTTTGTAGCATTGCAGATAAGGACACATTCCCCTCACAATTAATAAATAATTATAAAACTATAATCTTAGCCCATGAAGGTGAACCTTGAATTCAAGAAAAATATATTACACTCATAAAAATTATGTAAGGACATATTGGTTCTGTTGCATTGTATGCTCAATGTGACAAAGGATGTCTCAACTGTAAATATGCAGGTTTTATTAAAACAATGAAGTAAAATTAAATAAATTTTAAAGTACTTTCAAACCTTGTTTATATTATTAATAGTACCATGAAAATAATACCATTAAACACGGTATGTAATAAAACACATTTAAATGTCTGAGGTATAAAGGTTATTTCTCATTTATACCTTATTAGATGCTTCCCTTTCTTCCATAACACTGTTCATCTGGCTTACACTTCATGCTCAAGTCATGCAGATTGGAGCTGACTCTCAATTACACAAAGTCTTTCTCTAAAGATGACAGACCAAATACAGTAGAGATAAAATACATCAAGGTTTAAAATAGGTCCGTTCAGCCCCACTGCCACTTCATCATGAAATGATATAATTCACTGATGCCTCTGCCTAGCCTAACATATGTTCTATTCACAGCCTGCGTCACTCTTCATTTGTAACTCTTTCCCTTTTTTCCCCCTCATCTTGTAATACTTTGCTTGGTTGAAGACAAATACTGAAAGGAAAAAAGAGTATAATCGTATGATGACCTGTTCCAGGGTGTTAAGTCCCTGTCAAGGTTTGATTTTAACACGGGGTATTGATGACAGTACATGAATTCAGGCATCATGTCTGGAATTAGACTATATTAATTATCACTTGAGTGCAGTAGGCATGAAAGTGCTGTTTCATTGACTAAAAGGATTTGACTGAATAAAAATCCATTTCTCATCTGGTTGCTTATGGATAAAGACATTTTTTCTCTTTGCAGTGGATTTTTCTTTATTAAATATGATATTTATAAGATTGAATAGACTGTCTCATTCAACCACAGATATAAATATTNAAGTGCATTTTTATGCTGGCAATTGTTCTTTATTTTCATGTAATCAAAAAATGAAGTTTAAATCATTAAAAAAACCCTAGGTCAGTGTAACCAACTAACCCAGAAAAATTTTACTTTATAGCCCTTACTATGTAAACTATAACTTATCTATAGAGAAACTGGAAGGAGATCTGAACTTTCAAGTGTAAATATCCACAGAGATAGGTAAACCAGCATATGGCAATATAATTATACGAAAATATTTAGCAATGTAATTTTTTTTAATTTATCATTTTCAATTACCACCCAGAAATATGCGTTTCTCACTTTATGTTACGTGCTAGCTGCCTCATGCATTTGCATTGCCATAGCCAAGTGCCAGTAAACATCACCGCGCCAGTGGCCATGCACAGATGTTGCTCATGGTATATAAATTTTCTCTTAGCGTACCACAGATTCTTCCACACTCTTTTCACCATCCAGCTGTGCTGGGAGATGGTGTTGGGGCAAACAGAAGCTAAAAGAGTTGGACTTAGTGGAGAGCACTGTACTTAACTGCTAACACCAGCTGTGGGTATATAGGATAATTAGAATTATGAATATTTTTATTAGTTATATTTAATTAGCCATGCACCTTGTATCTATCTATTGATCTTTCTAAATCTGTATTTATAGTCTTCCTTAGAGATTCTAAACAGAAGAGAACCATATAATGCTGTTAATTTTTAAAATCATGCTATACGATTAGAGATCTGAGGAAACTGAAGAAACTATTTCTTACTTTAGTAGGTATCAATTAAGTATGGGTAAACCCACCAACTAACAGCATAATAGACACATTGAAATTAAAAGGGGTACGCTCCATTTTAAATATGGCTTAATCACGGTACTCAACTGTCCTAGTTGACCTAGTGACCCAAAATCATGTATTCCATGTTTCTTTCTCTGTCAACCGATGCAAGTTTGTTTGCTGCCTCTTCAAGACCTGCAGCCAGAAAAGGGGATGCGTGTTTTGCCCTGTTTACGGCAGGGGAGGGGTGCTGGGTCCCTTTGAAAACAGGCAACGGATGCACAAAGCCCTCTCTTTTGTTCTCTCTGGGCTCTGGAGAGTTCTCCAATACTGCCATCACTGCTGCCTGCCATTTCCCAAGGAACGGAGGCCCACAGCTGCCCCTCACCACGGCTTCTGCAAGTTCCAGCTGCTGCCAGCAGTCTACCAGCGCTTTTTTACCAGCACGTCGTAGAGAGAAAGCCTGCCCAGCCGCAACACAGAGCCTGCACCAGCACCCTGGCAGCACTGACTCGTTTTGAACAAAAATATTTTTTCCCGGGTTTTGGTTTTTTCCCTGCCCCCTGTTGTTTTTTTTGTTTGGGTGGAGGGAGTTTGTTTTCTTGGACTGTGGAGGTTTGTTTGCCCTGTTGTTTCCTTTGTTCTCTCTCTCAGCCCCAGGGTCTGGAGCAGGGGCCTCTCCACCATCTTGTCTTTATCCTCTGGCCCACACGGACTGCCCGGACAGCAGCCATCTTGTTTTCTTTCTTCCTTGGGAGGCCATGTGACCCAGCAGTTTCCTATCGCCTGGGTTTTGCTGTTTTCTTTTAATAAACTGTTACTTTTTTTCACTCATCGCTTTTTCAATTTGTCTCTCCTTATTGGTAAGAGGGGAGAGGTTGAAAACAAAGGGAAGGTAACTTACTTCAGAGTCTCCATCCTGTAAAATTGTCTTAAAATAAGACATCAACTACAATCAGAGATCAGCTTTAGCTTGTTCCAATGAATAATTTTAAAGGATTAAAAATTATAGCCATTGAGAGAATTGATGTTTCAATAAGCAGTAAGTTGATGTTTTTCTCTAAAGGGATAAGCTAGATGATGATACTTATTATTAAGGTGGCATCAGAAAGGCATTCACAAATCACAAACATCAGGTAGGAGACAACATCTTGTATGCCTTTGCAGATGATGTGGAAATTTTTGCTTTTAAATCAGGTAAGTTTTATGGACAGTATTAAAGCTTTAAACAAAGGATCATGTGGGATCAACAGTTAGTTATCTTCTGTGTTTGGCAGTAAGGAGTAGTCAGCCCATTTACCACTCTTCTTTCTAGTACTTGATTCCCCTTCCCTTTTCAGGCCACAACTACCAGCATGCAGTAACCCTTTGCTTACTCTTGTCTAACAGGTTGTGATTAGTTCCTCTGTTCCTCCAATCCTTTCCTAGAAGCCTCTGCCTTCTCTCACTCTTACTACATTTGCCCAAGAATCTCATTCTACCTTCCCCGAAAGGACTTTCATACTGTGATTGTATCTGAGCTATGCTGAGCATGGCATAGTGTGATAACAGTTGAAGCAAGAATGACAGTATGCAAGAACTAAAAAAAATTATCAGAGGTAAAAAAAAGCCAACCAAACAAAAAGCAACATGTAAACATGTAGGGCAATGTTTTCATAATTTTGGAATATCTGAAAAACAAAAAAGTCAAGACTGCTTTCCCTTTGAGAGGAGCATGGCATGACAAGGGGCAGATTAGAATGACTAAGCTTGCTCTGCCTTCTCCATTGCATGATCCCTACTAAAAAAATTTTTGTTCCCTTCCTTTTTCTCCTCCAGTTATTTGGTTTGCACAAATCCTTTGTCTTACAGTTCTTGCACATTGGAAGCCAACCGCTTGATCCTTGCTTTAGAATAGTATTCTCGGAAAAGTATGATGTGAATGAATGGCACTATTCATTCAAGTCAAAAGAAAGCCAGAGAGCTTACTGTACAAAACCAAGGTTGATTGACAACAAAACACCGCATAGGTTATGCAAAATCAGGGAGGCTACAATGTGGGAATGAATGAATGTGTGCTGAATGGGTGACTCACCACACCTACACCCTGCAGTGAGGTGCTTGCAAATATCTTAAGAATAGCCTCAGTAAAACATCATTATGCCAATGGTTAAGCTCCATCAAACCCTAGGAAACTACACAGACTATTTTAATACTTCTAAGTGTAATTATGGGCATTGTTTTAAAATACTTTTCCTTAAATACCAACTGCAGTCTGCTACCTCAGAAAAACTGTCAGTAGAGCTCCCTGCTTATTTGGATGACTCAGTAATCAAATGAAATCACATTATTTCTGATCTTTTCTTTACAGTGATGTAATTAAGAAACTTATGATTTGGGAGCAACATCTTTTAGCTTGCAGCTGTCTTCTATGAATATTTACAACATATCCATCTTTGTATGGATAATATAATCATTGCTTCCTGATGAGAAGTAACACATTTTTGTATCTTTCATGAAGGAAAAGGCACATGGTATTCAGCCAGCACTTCTACAGAGGCTTGGTTTGGGGTAAGAAACAAAAGTAAACATCCATCAAGACAGCCTAAAAGAAAACATATTCAGACTGCTTCAAAATGTCTGAACCCTGCACCAACACAGTTGTAGAAACATTGGAGAAAAAAAGAAAGATCAAACCAGGAATAAACAAGACCAGTTGCAACTCATTCTCACGGGACCTGCCCTAGAAATGAATCTGCACCTGAGACACAAATACACCAGATCTTCAGGGCTCACAAAAGATGATGCACTTCAGATGCTAATCCTCTAGACTCTTTTAACTATACTAGTATTGTTATTGATATTGCTATTAAATACACAATATTAAAAAAAAACTTGCTTACCAGATAGATAATGAAAGGGGAAACATGGCATCAGTGTCCCACCTGAAGTACAGATCATAGGACACTCCTGTTTGCAAGGAAGAGTGGAGCTGAGAAAGTCCACATAATAAATTTTCTCCTGACTTCTTCTCCTTGATTCTAAAGCTATTAGATATCACCCCTTCCAACATCTTGCACTACAGGTGAATATTTTAAATTAATGAATCTATATCTGTGTAGAAGGGTTTATGGGAAGGCCAACACAGAAAAATTTAAGACCTGGTGCCTGATTACCCCACTCAAACAAAAAACACTGGCATGTACATGGGTCTTTTGCCCACAGCACAATACATATTTCACACGCAGTATATGAAACAGACAAGTACCATGCTTTTATGAAATTCAGGTTCCTGGCATGTTTCCTTTCTCATGCTAAAATTACACTTATTTAAAGCTGCTGATTTTTGTATAGGCTGTTTGAACTTTTTATTATTATTCAGGACAGTCACATCTCTTCGAAAATATTTCTGCACTGTGCAGGCAGGTGAATAATGACAGTTTGTGGACACTTTTTCCTCTGACACTTCTAACTTATTAGTATAGTCTAACAATATAAAACTTGAAAAGCAATTAAATGATCTGAGAGTTATTCCATAAGGCATTAGGATACTATTTATTTCTTCACTGGCTAATGAGAGGAATATGGGGATGATCCTTAAAACAAGATTGGTAACACTGTGGGTAGAAAAATATTATTATTTCTAGACCTGACATACTTGAATCTGTAGTGAACAAGCAACATCACAACTCTTAACAGAAACCTGGATAAGTATGAAGCCTACATTAGGGATGTTTTGAATTTCAAAACAAAATCTGAGATTTTATGAAAAATGTATGGTTAATCATTTCACAATCCAAACCAAAATATCTGTCCTGTTTTAAATTTCAATCATAAAATTACTTGCAAGTTGATACTATTGCTCTAATTTTTCCCTAGGCCGTCCTAACAAAAATGCACTATTTTACGGCTTCACTAGTAAAACTTGCAAAGTTTCTTCAATTAAAGTGAAAAAAAATGATGGAAACCATAACAATTCTTCAACAGTTATGAAAAGCAGAACAACCATGTAGGAAAAAGAACAGAAATCAGGCTGGTTATTCAAGAACTTATTGCATACCTTTGCATGGTTAACACTTGCAAACCTGAGGAATAAGTGACCTCATGCCGAGGTAACCAAGGAAAAATTGCAGCACCAAGATCAGGTTGAGACATCAGATTCTTTTACCTAAACTATTCCTATGAAGATTTTGAAAAACAAACAAACAAAAAGACAAACAAAAACCCAAAAGGATTTCCAACATCTATACAGTTCAAATACTTCCACACTTTATTATTTCTATGAGAGCATGCATTCTACATATTACAATTAAATCATTGATCAAACCAAATATGCCTTTAGCCATATTTGAGGTCTATATCACTCAGAATGCCAGTGCTAATGAGCTGTCTTGGTTTGCAAACAAACAGAAGAAGAACTTCCGAAGAAGTTTATGCATCTGCATTCTTATTTCCTTGCTTGGCATCTTAAAACTTTATAAACTAACTTCCGACTGAAAGCAAGTAGACAGATGAATCTAGATGAAATGCTGACTGCAGAGATCAAGATCCAGGACAGCCCAGTCCACCCAGATTAGCTCGGTTGGTCAGAGCATGGTGCTGTTAATGCCAAGGTTGTGGGTTTGATCCCTCTACAGGCCATTCACTTAAGTAGTTGGACTTGATGATCCTGTGGATCCCTTCCAACTCAGAATATTCTGTGGTTCTGTGATCTTTTAAAGAGATTATTCTCTCTCATATTAAAATAATAGCCAAAGGGTGTCCTTCCCCATGACAAGAAAACTAATCAGTGATTCAGGCTTGACCAGAAATCTCTGATTTAAATACATTCATTTGCTTGCTAGAGATAAACAGTATTAAGCCCATACACTGAGGAGCAAGAACTTACCGAATAAAGTAACTCTGGCACACTGGCCTCAACCATAATTCTAATAACCAGTTTGTACGTATTTGGTGACATTTCATAAGCAGGTACTTCTTACTTACTGATATTCTATACTGAAGAAAAATTGTGACAAACTTGTGCACAAACAGCAGAACATCAAAGCAAGGATGCAGTAATTTTCTCAAAGGCTGTGTTGAAACTTCATTATAGGGCAAGATTACTTTATATCAGCCTCTGTTGCATACGGGAAGATCTATTTCAGGAAGTTAATAATAATTTTTTTTTTTTTTTTTTTTATCAAACAGGACAAGTTTCAGCTTACACCACAGCCAAAACATCCACCATTATGTGAAACAATTATAATTCTGTTCTGAGTAGAACAGTAGAAGGGTACTGAAGAAATCAAAACTGAGTATTCTTACAAAATTGTTTTCCCATATTCTAACATTTTCTAAGTCCCTTACATTACCTCTTCACATAGTATTGTGCAACAGAAGATTTCAGTCCAATATTTGTCATGCTGTGTAATTTTCTCTACCAGTGGACAGGGCTTGACATTTATATTAATCTTGGTATGTCTCCACAGAATTAATGCTATTCCCATAATTCTTAACTCTATTGACTATAAATAATAGTTATCCCTCTTAAGAGAGCTTCACAAATTCCTGGTTAACTTACCAAAATGGAATGAGTAATTTCTCAGTGTGCCTCCTCTATTACCAGACCATATACTAAGTTCCAGAACTTTCTATTCCTTCTCATTTTGGCATGCACCACCCATTGAATGATTTGGGAGAAATATCACAGAAGGAAGGACTAGCAGTGTATTGATGATGCTGCAGTGATACCTATCCATCGCCACCTACCACTATATCAATATTGTCCATCAGCCAGTCAATGGATGAAATCAGATCAGAAATAGAGCGATCTGTGCAAAGGGGAATGAAGAGCATGACAGATGCACAGAGAAAATGCCTTTCAAAGGATTCACAATCAATGTACAGTTTCCTTTGCTTTAGGGGAGACATAAACAATATTGGTCAATTCAACTCATAGATTAGAACTCTGGGATTTTTCCCTGACACTAAGTTTCAACCATTACCAATGCCTTCAGTTTCTTGTTGCTAGGAAACTTCTCCCAGTCCTGGTGGACAATCATAAGATCACAGGAAAATTCAGGCTGGAAGGGACATTAGGAGGTCTATAGCTCAACCTCCTGCTTAAAGCAGGGTCAGCCATGAGGTCAGACCAGGATTATCCAAAAATGGCTGAATGAGTGATGTCCTAGCCTCATTACATCCACTCCTTGGCTAGACTATATGCAATAATTGGACACATTTTCATTCTAAAAACTGGCTAGTGTAGGGCATTTTTCCTTAATAAGATGCGCATTCTTACCATTAGGGCTCTTAGCTGGTGTATTCTTAAATATGAACATTTCCACTTGCCACAGCGGCTTCCCCTAGAGTTGTGCTGTTCAAAGTCTGTTCAAATATTAAAAAGGTGTCAGCAGCTTACCTAGAAGACTGACTAAAGCCAGACAGTAGTCCTCTGACCTAAAGAAACTCTAAAAAAAAGGGAAAAAAGGCTTTCTTTGGCATAGACTGAGACTGCAAAATGCCTTCCCACAGGAACTACAGAACATCAGAAATCCCATCCCTCCAAGTATAAGTTCTATTCTGTGATATGATATTGTTATAATTAATATGTATCCTTATATACACTTTTATATGTAACAAACAGTATCTATATTTATTCGTGCATACATCTTGCTCCATAAATTTGCAATTTATAAAATTTTTAAACAAAAAATCCCAAAAACATTAATTTAGTTATTTCACTGAACACACATCTCCATTTGTAAAAGAATGAGGGAAGAAGCACACTTATAAGCTTCACAGACTAATGATACCACACTAAAATGCTTTGGTTTGGGTTTCAGAGCCATGATCTTCATCATATGACTTGATTTTTATTAACTTCCAGATAAAAGCCCACATTCATTAAGAAATAAAGATTTCACAACTGGAACTTTGAAATACCTTGGCAGAAATGAAGCAATTTCCAAAGATAATCAAAAGATATTTAGAAATATCATAACTGGACCAGAAATGTACACTCAAATACTAGCTTTGCCCAACACTAGACTCACTCAGACAAGGAAAAAAATGTTACTATGAATTCAATGAAGAATTAAACTATGTAACTTTGTATCCTAAAATATACTGGCTTAACTTTTTCTTTACATATATTTCAGTTCTGCAGTCACATGTTCTGGATAAGGAGTAAAATAATGTGAAAAATGAATAAATTCCTCAAGTACTGACAATACATGTACTATGAAATTGAGAGCCAGGCTAATCTGTTACCTATACAACTGGTTTATTCATATATTGAATAAAACTACCAGTATAACATGTTAAACATGTTTACCAATGTCATGTAATTAGCTAGTATGAATGACAATGACAGTGAATTTTTAATTCATATTCAATTTCTTTGTATTTTTACGTGTCCATAATGATATTCTTTTGCAAAACTCTTTGCAAAACAGACTATGTAATAACTAAATCCACTTCCACCATTATTAAGCTTTTTTGTTTTTCTTCCTTAGGAGCATCTTCATTCAGCAAAACTTTAGTTTATTTTAACTTCTGCAATTTATTACTGAAGTTTCTCTCATCTTAAAATTCAACTAGTTCCATTCTATTGTAAGAGGTATTGTCTACTTACACCAACATTTTTACTTCCAATTATGACAATTAATCATGAAGGAGAATTTAATTTAAATTGTGGCTTATAAAGACTGAAAATAGGACAAATATCTGCAAAGGATTTTTCATGTTAGCATGGAGGGAGAACTCAGAATAAGTAAAAATGGATTTGATGCCATCCATGGCTTGTTAATGTCTTATACATCATAAAATGACAAATACCATAAAAAAACCCACATAACATATTCCTTTAAGTTCTCATTTGTCCTCATTATCATAAACCCCCCAAACTGATATTGATCTAACGATGAGATTCTCATTATTTTTTTCCTGTGATGAAATAACTCCTATTTATAAAGATATGATAAGTATCTCAGAAGCTTTTCTAAGAGGAGAGGTCATATTGTAATAGAATATGAAGATTATGTTTTTTCCAGAAATCTACAACTAAACTCTAATTTATTCCCAAATACTATGGTTACACTAACACTTTTTCCAGTTCTCTAATTTTTATCAATTTTATATATCTGTTGTCTCTTCTGAATGAGAATACAGATTGACAGTATGTCAGTTTATTTAACTTCTACTGTTCACAGATTTCATTTTGACTTTAGGTATGACTCAGTGATCTCAATGCATATGCACTTTTAAAGAAATTATAGATGAAAAATTTTACTACTGGTTTATTTAAATTCATACAATTCCCTAGATCTTATGAAATCTCTCCCTCAGAAAGCATTCTATTATGGCTTTTTATGTGTTTGTTGGTTCAAGTCCAGGAAAAAAATTCTCAGTAGTCACAAACGGTTTGTGAAGAAACGGTTTGAATTGTGAATACCTACATTGGGCCACTACCTGGTTTTGGCAAGGAAATGGACTGGACTGTTTTATGAGCAGCTAGGATGCATGACTTGCTCATGGTGACATGATGCTAGAATGCTGGAGAACTGGTGGGAATGAGTTTGTTCCTGTTTCTCAATCAAAAACAAACTCTCCTCACATTTTCCACCTCTTCATTGTCTGTTCAGTTAAAGCTACTGGAAAGGCATCACTTACTAATTGATTATGGTAAAATGTTACACAACATTTGCAGGCCTCTTTCAGAATTGTGACCTTATTGTTACATCCCAACGGAATAAATTCATAGTAAAGTTTTACCTGGTTGGTGCAGCCATGTTTACAGCAGCACATCATCTACCAATTAGAGCCGATTTTATCCTCATCAAAAAAATTTGTATTTTACTGAAGACTAACTGAATTATGGTGACTTAGCAGAATGACCGAAAGAAACCCCAAAACAAAAAAACCCAAAACCCCAAAAACACCCACCCACACAACATTTTCCCTATACTACTGCATAGTGACAGCTACAGGTCACCGATGTCTGATCTATCAGATGGATTTCTGGCATGGAAAAGACTGAAAATATAAGGACATTGGCTTAATTTTAAACTTCTCCTTTGAGACCACTACGGCTCCAAGTGGACATATTTTCTCAAGACCTTTCAGCTCTGTTTTTAGGCTAATCAATGCTAAAGCTGGCACATTGCTCATCAACTGAACGAAACATTTAGTTGTACCTATTTAAGGGCATAATAGTTATTTTGATGGTACTCTAATACTCCTATACACCTTTGGATGGGTCCTCAAGGTAATCTAGCAAAGTAATGACAATTTAGGTAGCTGTGCTAGAACCAGCTTCTAAACAAACTCTAAACTAACTTTGCTGGAGAGTGATAAAAGGAATTGCCTGTAGCAGAGGCTGCAATGCAGACTATCAAATCCTTGTGGAACTTTGGGCAAACACACCCCAAAAACTCTTTCTGAAGACCTATACGTATGCTGCATACTGCTTAAACAACTAAAGAGTTAACACAATAACAAACGTGTACTTGATTTACTGGTTTCATTGCTAGAAGTATTTTTAAAAGCTCAGCGTGCATATTAAAAGGCTGCTTGCTTTTTTTTTTTTAGAAAACCATAAAAAAGTTTGGAGTAGCAAGGGTGACCTCCAGTGTGCAATTAAGTTTATGTCATTACATCTTATATGTAACAAAATATATTTTTTTTCTTGGCCTGCTATTAATTTTGGCTATCCTAAAAAAGCAATCATTTACTTTACATCTTGTGCACAATACAGAAATTCAAAACATTGCCTTCTGCTTTGAACTGTGATTTTCTGATAACATTCTGAGCTTCTCTGTATTATAGGGAACAGTATAAAAAATAACTGCCTAAACAGAAAAACTAGAAAACTTGCTTCTTGCTCCTGTCCAAATGCAGATTATCACAGCCTACATTTTTCTTCTAGAATAAGAGTAATTAAAAATAATTAATGTATTACAGAAGCTTTTGCATTTTAAGAATACTACGACATTACAGATCAATACTGCTACTACTGCATACAAAATACCTCAGCTCATACTTCAACTCACATGCATTTCATTGCAAGCCTGTACAAATTTGAAAATATTCAGAAATTCTAACAATGAATTAGAACTGTTAGAATTCAGAAACTCTAACAATTCAAAACTATGAAAAGAAGTTATGGAAAAGATGTGTTCACATTTCTTGGTAAGCTAATCATTAGGTACAGTGTCTAATATACTCCACAAATACCTATATTGAGTATCACCTATTCAGGAAAAAATTAAGGCTCATGTTCCAAAAGCTAAATTTGTTAGATTGATGAGTTGTGTCAGATGGATACCTTTGAACGAAACCTTTAGTCAACGGGGTGTCTTTAAACAAAAATCTAACAGACATCACCATAATGAATTCAAAACTGTTATTGTTACATAACCTTTTATTTCCGTCATCAATTCACAATTTAGCTTTCGATGAATAATTTTGAGGTAGTTTTTCTAATAAACTAGGGAGCATTTTTTAGCTAACTGCAAGGACACAAAAGATCTAATTATGGGTGCTGAGTGGGGCTACTATGTCAATGCAAGTGCCATTCAGGGTCTGTCAGTGTTCCTATTACACATCACTACTTTCAGAGGGTTACAGCGTGAAAGTTAAAATTTGGTTCAGGTTGATTCCTGGCATACTGTGAAAGGTGTCACACTAGATCTGTTTCGGTTTTTGGTTTTTTTCTTTGTATTAATCAAATTATCAGGGTTAGTAATTTTAACCCCTATCTACAGAGAAGGAAAGTGCTAGTAGAAGAATATACTTTTCTAAATAACAGTAATATAAAAGCATCTTACTTCTTTAGAAATTTGAATGCTGCATACTGATTATCAAAATGTAGAAAAAACACCACCATTGTAACATTTAAGTCAAAAGAAAGCCATTTTATGATTAAGGGTAGAGGAAGTTAGCCTTTTGGTTTCATCAATCAGCAGATTATATATTTGTACACAATCTTCAAAATACTTTACTTTCTAGTTCTTTCTTTGGACTTCTTGCACACTCCCTTATAAGATAACTTTACACCTCAGCAGAAGTATGTAAATACCTATATAGTATAGATCCTATGCTTTACAGTGTTTATAAAGTAGATAAAGTCAGAAACTGACTTTCTCTGTAGTAAAAGTGGTGTGTCACAAACTCCAGGCGTCAGTACTTGTGCACAGTTTGCGTGCTCGCACGACCATCAACACGGCATGTTAGTGTCTCTCACTACCATCCAGCATGCACAATATCCACAGGGCATGCTAACTGCTCCATGGCTACAGCACACAGCAAACGGGTCACACACCGGGCTGCTGCACTCTGGGAACACTAATTCAATATATTCTATCAAGGTCAGGAAAGATTTAAACAACAGCATATGAACAAACCTTTTCCTTCTTTCCAAGATGGATAGACCTACTAGCATCTTCATTATGAAATTATCAACTCATAATTTTAATTTTTGTTAAAAGTAATGCTTTTCTCAGCCCAATCAGGGCTAAAATATATTAAACTAACTAAAAATGTCTTTAAAGTAGCATAGTTCTTATCTATTTCTTATAATACCTATTTATATCAGGGACCAACATATCTCCGAGGAAAAGATTTCTATCTTTCACAAAACTGGGATTTGAACTTGATGGAGTCTTAAATGACAAAATAATCCAAAAAAAGCAAGTACTTGTATTTATACTTTGTTTTCTACATCTCAGTATTGTTTATTTGGCAATAGGATTGAGAATGTAAGAAAACATGGTTTTCTAGTGTCTTAACATGCTACATGTTGCTTGATCTACAGGCTCTTGAAGTGTCAATAGTATAAAAAAAGCTATAAACCAAAGACACTGAATTATAATAATCCATTATGAACTTGCATACTGGTTGCTTTATTTTTATTTTACTAGTTTCTTTACTTTAATAGAGGCCATGCACCTACATATGTTTACAACATGAGAAAAACCAACCTGCATTCAGTATGTCACATAATACTGAAATAATAAGCAATACAGAAAATAATTCTGAAATAATACATAATAAAGCTAAAATTGAGGACTGGTTAAAGTCATTATGAGTTGTTTTGGAGCAATAGGTATGAGATTAGGGAGTTTTAATTTAATTACACTATAAACTTCAGGTTTCCTGCTGCATTACCTTAACATATGCAGAAATAAATGAAAAACAAAAGGTTGCTCAAAAAATTTGTTGGAGGCATATTAAGTACTTACGTTACGAGTATATAAATACCTACAGCAATTTTTGTGCATCCATCTTTCAGACAAGAAACATTTTTTTTTCAGAACTAAGTTGATGTCTACCCATTGACTTTAACACAACATTTTACCAATCTGCAGGTTTTTTAAGTGAAGACCTCCCCTCACCCTCTATCTGTGTATCAGGAGACCGTTTTAATTCACTCACAAAGAAATTCTCAATGGGACTGGTATATGTGGTAACATAGGAGCCAATATTGCAGCTATCAGTTTTCATACAGCCTGGCTGGACCTTTACATTAGAGCTGCCCCACATGTATTGTTCTTTCATTGCAGCTGTCAGCATTGCCTGACAGCGTATTACGAAATACATGGCTACAAAGTCAGTATCAATCAGGACATGATCATGCAGATAATAGTAGCAGACTATTGATAACAGACCTTAAATCAGATCATCATATATGAGATTCTTAAAAGCCAGTAGCCTTGAGGGACTTCCTGTTCACTTCTATCTGCTATAAAACTTACAAAATATCTAAAAACTTCATAGGAATGTGTAATTAGCAACACTAGAAATAAGTAACAAAGTCCTATTACTTTCTGCAAGTCAAGGTGAGAATTAACAGAGATTTTCCCTGTCTTCTAAATTGTGTATGGTAGAAACGGTACACAATACCTGCCATTACATTAATGCTCTTTCCCCCTCCACTGGAAACAGCAGTTTTGTTGTGCTTTGAAACTCTCTCACTTCAAAAGCACTTCAACTTGATATGGCCATTTAACTAGGAGAACAGGAAAATGTGTATAGTTTAGCGGCACTCTTCACCAAACTGAAAGCATCATGTTAAAAACAAAAGGATCTAATTTGTCCTAGACATAAATAATAAAACAAAACAAGAGTTGCATGCAAATTTAGTAACATAAAATTTTAGGTGATAAACAGAATGGAGCCTGGCTTCTTGTTTAGTATTCCTTAGTTATCACCATAATTGCTGAATGTCTGTCATCACCAGGAGAAGAAAAAAGTGTCTCTCTCAGCTGTTCCCCTGCTTGTTTCGTTCACTGTATTCTTGTAAAGTGGGAGAAAATAAGTGTCATTTAATGAATAGTGCTATTCTTTGTCTGACAGCTTCATATCTGTTAGGTGTAGGAGGCCTAGTACTTTCCTTTCTGATAATGTTTTTGACAGTGTGCTAAATTCCTCCCCCAAAAGGCCGGTGTATATATTCTGCTAAAAGAGGCTTCATCTATCCTGAATGAATGCCCTCTTTTAACCCCCTTCGGCTTCTGTTCTTACATTAATTGAGCTGATCAGATTGAGCATATGAATTTGTCTTTGATGTATTCATATGTTTAGTTGATGCTGCTCGCGCTCCCATTGGCAAGCAGGCAGAGCTCTCAGACAAATAGGGCTGTTTCCATAGCAACAAGCGATAGCTAGGGATCTCTTGAAAAATATTTTTATTTCAAAATTCAAACTGGAAAATTCTCACTGGATATGGGTCTAGTTCTAAATGTGTCGTATCTAATGATGGATGCAATTAGGAATCCCACCAATGTTTTAAATAATAAATTAGGCTAATTTTCTAGGCCTGGCATGATGACATACAAATACTAAAAAGGCATCTCTCTTTTTTTACCCATGACAAAAGACTTATTAATTACTTTTGTTTTTAGGATTTCAAAACTAATTGAATGGTGAAATAGTCACATAGACGCCTAATGTGCTGGAAATGAGATGCCGAGAGGTAAACTCTTTTTTAAAAAAAATTCTTCAAGCTGCTTCGATATTTGGTTATCCCATGTAAAAGCAGGTGAAGAAATCATTCTACAAATGCTATAGCAGTTGGTAAATCTCAAAGGGTGAAAAATGCCCATAGCCATTTTTAATTACTGAGCATGAAAAAGAAGATATGTTGAAAATAAGTCTTGTAGACCCTTACAATCTGAGAATGCCAGAATTTTAACTCTAATAAAATCTCATTTGAAATACAAGGGAACAATAAAAATACGGGGGTGGGGGTGGCAGGGTTGGTGGAAAGGGGAGGGAAGAAACAGAAAGAAAAGGGGAAAAAGGGAAAAAAAAGGGGGTTGGTGATTAGACTGTGATGGTTTGTAATTAAAATACATATTTCGCATTAATCTGTCCTGAAAGTTTTTCCCTGAAAATTAGCTGCCTGACACTGGCTTTTAATATACTGCCTGTCAATGTGCAGTAATAGAGTTTCAGGGTTCTGCTTTAACATATGATTATACTACACTGAAATCCATTGATATTATCATCTTTTATGCTACTTTCAATTAGACATGTTAAATCTTGAGGGGTCAATCATTCATATCTCAGCATTCAGGAAAACTCAGTTAAATGTTAAAATTTGACAATTCCCTGAGAAACAAGGTTATGTTTTAAGTACTTCACTTGAAATCTACACTGTATCTGCAGTTGTCATAAGGGGAAAAAGTTTTAAGGAGTCTGAGGGTCATAATCACATAGAACTAGTCATGATGTGGTGAAGAAAAACTTAAATTCTTCAACTATATTAATTCTAAGAGTCTTATGTATGGATTTACATTCTTAAGGTGTTGCTTACTAAAATGAGAAAAAGGAAAACCCCTTTCCTGAATTCCCACTCTTCTCTCCTCTGCTAGTTTTACAGGCAAGGAACTCTGTAAATTTTAATGTGTACTACATTTTCAAAGACACATTTTATAATACTTCAAATGTTAAAAGAAAAAAAAATAAATTCAGTCATACTTAGTCACCCAAGAGGAAATCATAGCTTTACTTAAATTTGATCATCGTCTTTGTTAGACTCACACTTTCAGTCTGGGAATATCTTTTATTAAATCAAGGGAAAACAAAGTCCGAGGCCATTATGAAAGCCCATTTAAGAGCAAAGCATACTGCTTTACCAGTTTGTTGTCTTCTAATCTTGTGAGATTACAAAATTGGGCTCTGGATTTACTTCAGATAATGCATTTTCAGCTCTTAAGACAGATTCCTAATGTAGCTATTTTTTATTTTATTGCCTAAAAAGAGACAAAAATGACATGATAAATCACTTTGTTCAATTTAATAAAGTGGTGCCTGTTTTAGAAATTTCTAGCATTCTACTTCTGATCATGGTCAATTTAATCTTTTTAACTCCTATACATAGAAATACCTAGTCTGTTGATAGCTTTGAACTACAAATTCTGCATTTTTTATAAAATAGGGGTTGCTTTATCTCAGAAAAAAAAATGTTTTGTACAACATCATGCACTGTGAGACAACAGCTGACATGGCTTTCCAATGCATGATATTTCCAGGCATCTCTTTATCAGAAAGAATCCAGTAAGAAAGTAATTTTTGGTCAATGCAAACATTAATAATAGTTAACAAAATGGAAGATACAATGTAATTTATTTTATCACTAGTAGCATTCATCAAATTGGAGGGTGTACAGTCATCTGACTGGACAATGATAAGAGCCATCACTTGGCTGGAAACAGCCTTGAGGTTGATCAAAGAGATGTGTGGACTTGTGTCATGGGACTGGGGCGCACATCCCACCAGGTACAGCAAAGGGATCTGCATCCCCCCAAGTCTCGTTATAAACATAACTTGAGATTTAGGAATGGTATTACCCACTTCAGTGCCCCCAATGAGACTCTCCAAACCACACTGCTCTCTCTCACTCCCCAATTTCCCCCTCCCCATCCCCACTGCAACAGAATGGAGAGGAGAACTGGAGGCACAAAAGGCAAAGATCATAGGTTGAGATAAGAACAATTTACTGAAAACAGCAATGAGGTAAAACAAATAGCAACAGCAACAAAAATGACAGAAGGTATAAGAAAAGATACGGTTCACATGCAAAAAACAGTCCTTCGTAATAGACAATATAAGACAGGTCTCTCCACCATGTTTTCTTGACTGGAAGGAATCCCTTCTTCCCAGAAGAAAGTCCCTTTCCTCTGCCCCCAGCAGTAGTGTAAGGTGGTACAGAATAACATCCAGGTCACAGCCATGCCCCCTCCCAGTTACTGCAAAAATTAACCCTATCCTGGTTGGAACCAGGACAACATAGCATCACAGTCGTTAACAATCTTAGTTTGAAACCACTTAGACTTATCTTGTTGGGGTACAAAATCCAACAGTAACATTGTTAGCACATGAGACCAGATCCAAAAAGGCACATGACGCTGTAATTTATTTAATGAACATAGGACTGTATATATATTTTTTAAGTCTGAATCAGATCCTCTTCCTTTACGAGAAAATTAGTCTCTCAGTAGGGGAAAACCTTACAGCAGTCAAAAGAAATGTTCAGAAATACATTATGCTAACTATTAGCAGCAATAATTCATTATACTTGAAAGGTATTTTAAATAGGATGGAAGATTAGGGACTGATTCTGTATCAATTAAATCAATGCGTACCCTACAAAAAATATATGGATGTGTACTTAATTAGGCTATTCCAAAACCAAAGTATTTGGTTTAATTCAGCAGATTAAAAAAATATTTAAATCATAGTAAAAGTCAAAATAAACATAGTATGTACACAACACAGTATCATATACTTTGAAAACAAAGTTAGTCACTAGATAGATGGAGAAATTCAGATTTTAGATAGTAAAAGATTATGAGATGTGGTGATGATTCTCTTTTCAGGGTTTAATTTCTCTAATTTTATACTGGTGTTTTGTTTCAAGTCAGTTCCTTCTTGAACTTTCTGACTGAAAAAATCCATAACTATTAAAAATAGTATAAGATATTACTATAGCTGTTCATTGTGAAATACAAATACATAATTAAGATAAAAGCACTACAATTTACATTTTTCCAAAATGATTTTGTGAAGATTAGAATGTGCTTTAAAAGTTGCTGTAACTTGTTTCTTAAACATGACTTTGTACTAACACTACACAGCCTATCCTATTTTCAGAAAAATCATCTAAACCAAAGATTAGTGGATTTTCTGAGAGGGACTTTGGACAAGAGCTGTGGTCATAATCTTGTTACAATGGAATAAAAGATCCATTCACTATTAAAATTAATCCAAATAAACATTCAGTACTAAAAAGAAAACCAGTGGAAAGAACTGCCCTTCACAAAGAGTAATCAGTGGAGAACTTAAATCCATAACTTAAATTCACCTAAATAACATTTCACAATTCACTGAGCCAGGAAAGAAATTAAATGATACTGAATGCAGATTTCCGACAAGACAGTCCTGTTTAAGGCCCTTTTAAGCATTAATAGGTTTTAAGAAGTGAAAATACAAGTTCACTTGGTAAAACAGAGTATAGTGCAAGGCTGAAGGTACTCCAACGAGCCACTGATTTCTAATGATGCATAGTGAAAATTAATCAGTTAATTCTTTGATGCCATATTAAAGAGATTCAAAATTGCCGTATTTATTAGAAAATCACAGAAGTACAAGAGATATCATCCTTAGATGATGACCCTGTAACTGCTAATCTGCGTAGAATAGCACTGGGGTTTTTTCAGGACACATTTGCACTCAATTATAATGTTTCCAATCAGGAAAAAAATACCTGAGAAGTGCATTCCAAGTCTGCTTGACCCACATTTTAAACTTGGATGTTGCTGCTTATTCCAAACATAGTTGAATGTTGGAATAAGCAAGGAGAAGGGATGGTCATTAAAAAAACAAACTTGGAATTAAAACCATATTTCATTATACGGTATTTTCAGTTCAGTGCAATTATACCTTCATACAATTTACTTAGCACTTACTTTACCTTTTATGATTTTCTTAGGGTAAAAACCTGAAGTAAACCAGTGACTTAGCTCCAGGTATTTCTCTTAAACCTTGAAAAAGTGTTGAGAACCCCAATTCAGAAACACATTTTTTCCATTGATTAAACACACTGAAGTTACATGTCTGAACTTTAATCCAGAAAATATATCAACATAATTAAATACATGTTTTAGGCTAACTATCTGCTTTACAGATTTTTGGAATTGTCTTACTCAAGCCCTCAGGGGCTAATTAAGTTTTGCCTTAGCATTTCTTAAACTTTTATCCACTTTATGATATGAATTCTTATGAACTACAATGTAATATTTTAAAATCTTAGTCTATAAATAGGTCAAGATCCAAATAATATTTTTAAAATACACTGCATAGAAAACATATGTTTTTATCTTTACATCAAACATTTACTTCCTCAAAAGTATTTCAAGCCAATGGGAATTTTCATTCTAGTAGACTATGCAACAAGCTGTGTAGAGTATAGACACACTCTGCACTCCAGCTGTAGCAGTAAAATTACTGAAACTGTAATTCTCTTAATATTTAAATAATATATTAAAATTTAATTTTCAGCACCTGGAAGAATCTGTTTGTGTGCCAGCAAATGAGGTAGTCAGGCCTGGAGCTGCTATACATATGGGATTCAAAAACAACCTATCACAAATAATTACTAAGAGCAGCTGTACTCACAACACTAGTCATTTAAAAATCAGGTCAAAGTTGCCTCAATTCTTTTTCCATTTTCAAGGATTCCTGCAAAACAGTTCTATAGTTTTTATATTTTTGTCTTGGTTTTTATATGCTAAAATTTTTTAAATTGTTGATTCTTACAAGGGCCATATCTGAGAGTTTTAGCTTTCCTGATATTCCAGGCATTTAACAGTAGAAGGTTTCATGACAGATTATAAAAACATGCAATGTTCATTTTCCAATACAGCTTTCAAGATTTTTACAGGACGGAATATGAAATTTCACTTGCTGATATATAACATATATGTGTTACACGCATATACACATGGGAGTAAGTACAATTCAACATACACAAATATATATGTCATACTTTTTAAAAACAATATCATGTGGCTCACAAAAAAAAAAAAGACTACTTGTATTTTACGCTTTCATTTATTTTTAAGTTGACAGTTTTAAGGTGGAAAGTATTTCTTTTAAAAGCATTTTCCAAATTATCTTTTTTCAGAACCACTTTGTTTTTAACTGATTTCCAGAAGTTGCTTTCTAGCAACCACTACCAAATTTGTGATCATTTGTGAAGAGAAAAGCCTATGTACCATCTTTTTTTATCTCATACCTTTTCAAAATTTATTTAGAATAACATAATATGAGATCACATTTTTCACCTCTTAGATAGGATTAATAATGTTTGCACTGGATCTGAAAATTTTTAGAAGTTCAGAAGGATTCAACTAGAAGCCTTTTATAATTTTAAAATATTCCAACCTACATTCCTATACATTGAAGCAAAAAGACTCAAAATGAAAACCATATATTTTATACTGACATACTGAAAAATAAAACACATTACCCTTCAGGGGGAGAGACCCAAGCATTTATACACTACTACCTTCAATCACTTGAATGCAAGTCATTCACACCACCACTATTGCTAACAAGGCATCCAATTTACGAAACAATGAATATTGAAATTACATTTAAAAGGTACAAATGACTGTCCAAAGAATGACACTGAAAAATATTAAGTAACAGCTCTACCTCAAGATAAGCCTCACAATTAAAGACTTTTAATGAAGAGAGCCTTCAAAGGCTAAATCAGGAGGCATTGATTAGATTGCTTCTAACTTTGTGTTTTGACACCTTCATCTTTCATGGCATTATATTGTCTCTGTGCATCTTACAAAGGAAGCATTTTACTAAGGCCACACATGAACAGGAGACAGCAGTGCTTATAATAGAGACTGTCAAGGGTGTGAGCCAAAATGGGTCTCATTTGGATTTCAAGTGAAGAAAACTCCTAATGCATTTCATTACAATGTATGTGAACCTCTGAAAAGAACGATGGATTGGGATTCTCATACCTATTAATTTATTGAAATGGATTCAGTTTTTTCTTATATATCAAGAGGGACCATGTGTTTCAAGCAAGGTAACAATATTATAGTACCAAATAATTAAATATGCCACAATGAGGTATATCCTTCTGCGAGACAAAGAGGATGCAATTTTCTTGATAAATGGGATTTGAGTTCAGAAATAAATCCTAAAATAGCTTGGCAACAAATAAATATTCTTTTTTACTATCAGGTTTAAAGATATGATCAGGAAGCTATGCAATATAGGGATGGATTCCATCTTTGTTACCACAGCATGTTTTTACCATTTGAAATCCCATACCCTCCCTTCCGCTGCCAAACTGTCATTCAGGTATAGACTTTTTATTTCATTGAGGGATTGTGATGTAATTTGGGTACCACCTACATAAGTCATCTTTTATTAAAAGATAACAGAACAGGATGCAGAAAAGTAAAAACATTCAAGAAAATTACACTGCAGATCAACTTAGCTCTAGAAAGATGCCACAGCTACTGTATCACCGATTATCTTATTCACAGTACAAGAAGTTTACATAAATACTTATTTGTCTTTTTCCCACTTCAACTTTGATCACAAAACCTATAATCTGCTATTCAAAAACTGTAAATTCTCATTTAATACAGAGAACAGGATACAAAATACTTTTGTATGCTAAATAATTTTACCAGAGTAACTATTAAAAATAAACCGTATGTTCTCGTTAACCTTAGAAGTGATTGATTGTGCTACACCAATAACATTCACTAAGTTCAAAGCTCATCTATTTTTTATGGAAATCTTACAACCTGCTAGTTAAACTAAAGGTTAAATATACATAAAGTCTTAAAACAATACAAAAATATTCCATATGTATGTAGCTGATAAGCAGAGTACACAAACACATACATAAATCTGTTCACATTTAAAAACACAGGCCCCTAAGAAACCCTCCATTGTCACACAAAGATTTCAAAGGTAGGGTTAAAGAGTTCGATATGTATGGAATATTAAGAAACTATGTTTATTAAGTTAGGAATTGCCTATTAAGTTCAGAACTCCACTGACATCACAATTACAATAGAAAAAAGTCATCAAAACCATAATCAGAGCTGAAGAAGTGCTTGCTTTCACAAATCAGTTCTCAACAAGCATTTTATTGGAAGTGAGAGGAAAAGTCCAGGGCATATTTTACTTGTTTAATAACAATTATGAAAATACATATATGCAGAACTATGTAACGAATTCATTTCTTTATGTATAACATGTAAAAGCAGGAATGTAAGTGAAGTGTATATATATATATACGTACTCAGTATAAATTAAATGCACATTTTGAAAATTTTCAACATTTGAATCAACATGATTTTTATACTTATATATCATGTGTTTGTGGTCTATGTGCATGAGCACAAGCAACAGAGAAATCAGCAAGAATCATACAAAACAAAATCAAATTCAATCTTAGCAATAAAGATTGCATATTTCCACATACAACACAAAACCACATAGACACACATTTATTTTTTTTTTAAGAGTAATCATAATTAAATTAGAATGATGCATGTTCCATATTTTATCTTGACAGCTTCTGCATACTCAGGCAGAGCCCATTAAACACAAGCATATAGCAGCTTACTTGTTGAATTATGTATTTCAAGTACTTAAAATTACTAGGGATTTGACTAAGATCTGCACATGAATACATATTTTGGACTTAATTTTCTGCACTGGCATTTCTTCTTCTAAATATAGGCTAAATTCTACAATGAACTCACTTAAAATTGGGCTTTTTCAGGACCCAACAAAGGTAATAACATTATCTTTTAAACGTAAAATTTATGATATTAGGAATAAACCCAACATCTTTCAATTGTAAAATCTGAACCATAAACTAAGTGATATACTTACGTTAATTTACCTTTTAAAAGATATTATGTGTTGCTCATTTTTTTTGACAGGGCTTCCCTTCATACTGAAGACATGTTGAAAAACACTATATTTTCTCTCAATATGGAAAATCACTTTATTCACTATCATACTAATTCTGTGTCAATAAAAAATCAATCACCAAATACTTATTTCCAAGTTCAACTTGTTTTACTCTGATTTATGCATGCTGCTCAACTCAGTTCAAATTCTTTCAATTCTACTTGTTTTTCTTGGTAATGTTTTTAATAGTATTTGACATTTTAAAAGAACGAGGAGAAAATAAAACTTTATACATATTATAGTAATTTTACACTTAGAAGTTTGTGATCTGGTAATGTTCAGAACCTTAATTTTTTATAAGAAAAAACCCCACCAAAATTAAATGTGTTGAGTAGGTTTCAAAGTAATAAAGATCTGATTGAGCCCATTGAATAAGGCAATTGCATCGGTTGTCTAAATGGTAGTAATGTCAATGTCAGATATGTAGTTATCTTTTCATCTTGGCCTATTCTCAAATGTAAAAATCAAATGTTTGAAGGACATTTCACTGACCTGTTATGGCCTCTGCAACTCTCCAACACAATACTACTGTTCCTCATATAAGTGCCACATTTTGGATAAAAACCCACTTCATCAACGATGCCTTTGCGACATCTGGCGGTCCTTATTATACATAAACTTTAGGTTTGTTTCTTTGTTGGGTGTTTTCAGTTACTGTTGGGTACTTTTAGTATATTAATTTTGTTCTATTTATTTATTTACTTGCAAACCTACCAGCATGTAAAACTTTAGTCCAAAAGGCTTTGATATCCCCTAGCAGGGGAACAAAAGCAACCTAGTTTGCAAAAACACAAGGTCTACCATGAATCCATATGGAGCAAAAGGTCACAAATCTTGAGATGCAGTGACATCATGACAATAAGACACTTTTGAGACAGAAGCTGACTCATTTTGAATATAAAAAGGACACTGATCAAATTCTCCCACACATTTAAAACTATGGAGAAGAATAAGCATGAGAAGAAACTGATGTAGATGCGTAACCAAGGAGAGTAAAAACATACCCTTTAGTTTTCACAATTACAAGATGCCACTGAGAACTTGACAAGTCTGCTTCAGAAGATTTAAAAGCATTATTTTTATATCATTATCAGATGCTGAGAAAATTTTATTAAAGAAAAAAAACACTCAGCTCACAGGGTACATACTCCTTGTAAGAACCCAGGTCTTTTAAAATTAATTCAGTTATGCCAAACTTGTTCTACATGTTTCAGTCCTATTATTTGTCATTTCAATAAACTATGAAAAAAGTATTATAAGCAACAGAAAAATTATCTTCCTTTCTTTATCCTTCTTCCTTAGCTATTTCACTGCAGTAGGAAAACCTCATTCTAATTTCTTTATTATAGTAACTGCAGGAGTATTTGACATCAATGCTGTGAAACCATAACTTTGCTATTTCTTAGCCCAGTGGGAAGAACTAGCGCATTTAAACTCCACTTGTTCTAACAATTTTCATTTTAAACCAATAGATGATACAATAACCAAAGATTAAATGTGTATTACTTGAGATACAGAACATCACTTCTTTAAATTCTACTTTGCTGCATCATGGTAAATATTCAGTTAAATACACTACTGTTCCAAAATGAGTAACACAGTATTTGGTTTGGACATAGGTTTGTCCTTATATGAACAGATATGTAGCATGTGTTACTGACATTCAAGGAAAATTTATATTAAATCATAAATGAATCATATTGAAAAAAAATAATCTCTCAAAACTGCTCTTGGCATGGATTAGATTTAGTGAACAGTCTAATGGTATAGATCACTACTGCCTTATCTTACAACAAAAGTTTTCTGCATCATTAGAATACCTAGTAGCTCCACACAAAAGCTACCATTCAAATTTTAATTAATATTTCAGTAGCCTGTGTTTTCAGTGTACTTATATGGACAAGATATAGACCACGTACTGTGGCACAAGCACATAATTCTTTGCAGATTACAGACACATAACCAAATACGTGAGAAATACAGGCCAAAGAAACGCTGTTAATTCTATGTAGTCTTCTTCTCATGCCACAAAACTGCAAGCATACAATCTAGTCTAACAGGCTGAATTGAAGTTATTGTACTGAATTCACAGAGACAACTCATTAAGGATATGAATGAGCAGATTCAGGATTATGTTTTAGTATGAAATAAAAAGATTAATCAGTCATTAAACTCCATGTAAAAAAAAATTCAGCATGTGACAGCA
This sequence comes from Pachycephala philippinensis, assembly GCA_013397055.1. Classification (NCBI taxonomy): domain Eukaryota; kingdom Metazoa; phylum Chordata; class Aves; order Passeriformes; genus Pachycephala; species Pachycephala philippinensis. The sequence goes on from VWZT01006397.1 coordinate 34,979, forward strand.
CAGATAGATTAAAATCAGAAAATTAAACGTAATGAATTTAAAAAAAAACACATCAGGAAAAAAAACACTGATGGAAGAATTAAAATATCATGGTTAAGAAGGATAGTTTCTGCACAGAAAGCTCAATCCTCACTGAAATAAATACCAATATGTAAACAACAAACTGACAACACATACTTGTAAAAGTATTAAAGCAACTGCTTTATGTTGCTGTGAACTAAAGCATGGTCTTTTAAGATCTCAGAATCTTTTAATGTTCTACAAAAAATTTTTATGAACAGTGAAAACACTATGAAAGCCTCATCACCCAAATCTTCTTCTGGGCGTATACCTTTCCTGATGAAAAAGTAATAGAAAAAAGCAGTATTCTTTGTCAGATGTGTTTCTCTGAATTTTTCTTGCTCAGAAGGTTATAGCCTGAAGCTGGTTAACTCAGACCAGTTAATGTCCAAACATTGTGGCTTGGCCATGATGTTGGAGAATGACCTGTGAGCATAACTTCATAGTATATGAATCCCATAGGTCACTCTGAACTATGACAGTATGGCACTGAAGTTTAGATAGACAGAGTCCAATGAACATTCATTTTTAATGCTAAAATTCTGAAACCACTCTATGAAATTTTCTTATGCAACAACCATTTTCCACTGAGATATGCAAAAGAATACCCAATTGTCTCTGCATTCACTTAGAGACTATAAAGTCCACAGTTTCTATTGCATGATCTGACAGTGACTCCATATGAAGCAATAAATAATGCAATGCCAAAATAAGACAGAAATGGAAAACAAATTTACTGTTAAAGATCTACCACATATTTTTAAATATTTCTTTTTTACTTGAAAGGCAAGAAAACCTTTTATTTTCTATATACCATTTACAGAGGTTTAACTATATTTCACATAAATGCTCTCAGTTTTTATCCAAATGTGCTGTTAAATTGCCCTTGTAATTATCCCAAGAGAAATCATTCCAGTTATGTTATTGACTATATTTATTGACCGATATAATTTCATTAACACATTTGAGGGAGGAGTTTGGTAGTATTTAAATTAAGCTATCACACTCTTTATTAGTACAATCAAAAGGATAATTTCTGTATTATTTTAGAGAGTGGGTCTTTTTAAAGAGGTGTTTAATTACTGAGTTAAAGCAACAACAGAAAGCTAATGAGCAAAAATATAGGCAATAATTTATGGTCAAACATGAAACAAAACTAAAATTGTCCCTGATCCCAACAGTGAAATCTCTTTAAAATACAAAATAACTGTTGTTGAAGTGAAATAACAACAGTTCTTTCTAGAACAACAACATGATAGCTGTATATGCCTTAACAAGCCCTCCAATAACAAGCAGTAGCACTACATTTGAGTAAATAGAAAAAATCAGTTACAAATATATCTTAAAGAGAGGTATATTCAAATATCTGCTTACAGAACCTTGTAAAGCTAAAGCAGTTATGACTTTTGATATACCACTATTATAAGACCTTATGACTGCAATAAATGCAACATCATTGTTTCCTTGTCTTTTGCGTGCACTGCGGTGTCACTGAGCCAGCAGACACTATACTTACATACAGTTCTATTGACTTAAATTGAATAAGACCAAAATAACTTTGCAACTGACAATCCTGGCAATAAAAAAAAAAAAAAAGGGAAGAATATGGATTGCAAATGAAAATTAATTTCTGGATATGAAGATAAAAAGTAAGACAGATGTTCTAAAGAGGGAAACATAAGATCAGACTACGGCTCTTAAGAAATTACTTATCCCAGATGACGGTGGGAAACTGTTCTCATCTGCCTCAGATTTTAAAGAATAGTTTTTATTATACTGAACAATTTATTTTTGGAAAAATATGAAAATTACGGAGATCGAGGAATTAGCAAATACAAAAATTTTTAACAAATTCATACTCATTGCTCTTTGACAGAGTAAAATTAATTTTTATCCACAGGGAATATATCAATTTAAAGATAATCTGAGGGAAAAAAATTTATGGGGAGGTGTAAGACCTCTGACTAGACTCTCCTTCATCCCCATCATCTTCTGGGGATCCAGAGAGTTTAAAGAACCATGATGTGGAAAAATTGTATGGAGATTTCATTCTTCGGCTTCTTATTATGGGTTTTTCCCATCAGTGCAGGTGAAAAATCCAGTGCAGGTTGATTAACTAATAAAAGCTTCTAAGTAATCTCACTTTAAACATTTTATGATTGTCTACATTGCAGCACTACAGCAAAATTGAATCTTTGTTCCAGATAATTTTTGTAGTAAGGGGAAGTACTGGAAAATCATGCAGAAAATAGCCAGTTATTTATATGCAGAAAATCCCTGTATTAATTTTTTTTCTGTCAAAACTTCTGTGCACATTTTCTGTGTACAAAAATTTATAATACTAAAACTCTTTACATTAATCATTGCAACCAAAACTGTGTTTCCATTTAAATCAATGTGTTGTTGTATTAAAATGAGCAAAGGGTGAAAACATTGTCAGTGTTTACTTTTGTTTTCCAAACTAAATAGTATTCCTTGGAAAACAAACAAATATTTTTGTTTTTTAAAGAAAAAAAAAAAGAAATGAAAACATGAAAGGGTTGTGTTTTTCAAGTAAAATGGAAAGACAAAACTTTAAGAATGTTTATAGATGTTCCTTGTTTAACAGTTTTGCATTTTGGATGTGACTTTCACAGTCTGTTGGCTATTGTAGGAAAGCCATCACATCTGTGACTTGGCTGTTGATTAATGAGTCTTTCAATTCTCCACTACCATCTGAAGAAGGGCTGTGGCATTTCTCAGCTTCACTGGTTTACTCACCTTCAGCTGTAGTCTTACCAAGGTACCTTCCATAAAGAAAATCACACCTGGTTAAGGCTAATGAAAACCTCAATATGTCATTTTCTAGACAAGTCAAAAAGCATGTAAAACTAGACAAAAGATGTATTCAAGCAACATGAATGCAGTTTTGTCATAACCTGTCAATCTAAAGACTAACATGAAAAAGCTTTCTTCAATGACATTTTACAGTGTCAACTATTAGAATGACAATTCTTAATTCCTTCTTTGGTATATGAGGCAGGATGCACAATGGTTTCCCACTCTTCACGAAGACTAAATTTTGTTGTTAGATCCTATAAAGAAGTTAAGAGGGGAAGAAAAATCCCAGTAAAAAAGTTTTTCAGGGTCAAATCATCAGTCAGCATCAGAAACTCCCAAATCACAGTGTCTAGGCAGATTTTAAACCTACTTCTCACTTCACAAATCCCATTAAGAGTTCATGCAAAACTGACCAACTTGCTGTGTCTGTATTACAACTGTAAAACTTTTTAGGTCAGTTTGACATTAACAACTGGACTTGGGGAAGAAGCAAAAAGGTCTTTGGGACTTGTCTTCCTTTCTTAAGCAGGGTCAGCCTGGCAGGACAGAGGAAGTGCATCCAGGAAAGCTACCTGAGAAGCCAATAACTTTGGGAAAGACTTAGCTCTATGAGACAACAGTTACAGCTACAAAGGTCTGGGATCTACACTGTAGCCACCACCAGTCCTCAATACTTGCTTTGTGGTTGCAACAGTGAATGTTTCAAGGTCAAGAGAAAGCATATAGTCTTCCCCATCTCCTTCAGAGGAAAACTAATAGGACTACCACTTCCTAAAATGAATGCAAGCTAATTCAAATTAGATAAGCATTAAAGTCTCACTAAAGCTGAGTCACCTCCCCTTTGTTGCCACAAACGAACTGTGCATAGCAACAGCCACCACAGATCAGCTACTATAGGGTAGCTTTGTATCTTAAATTTAGTCAAGAGAGCTAGGTTCTACTCTTTGCTTTGCTACAAACTGACTGATTTTGCAGTGTAGGAGAAACCTCAAAAGCGACTTTTACGACCAGAATTTCTACCTGTTTAACTCTGATATTAATACTTCCCCCTCTACCTTACAGGGGACTTGCATGTGTCAGCTCATTACAGCTTGCAAAGAAATTGAGATCCTTGTATGGAAATTGAATTACTCTACACTGCCTTGATGGACAAGACAGATGTTTAGCTTGTCAGCTTGTGTCCTGCAGCCTCCTCCCTTCCAGGTGTAGCAAGAAAGTCTAACTAAGCCACTGAGTACAATTAGGGTAGTCAGTACTTTGAATGAATTAATTCACATTTACACATTTATCAATTACACATTACACTTACAATCACCATATAAGTATGTATCTATTAAGAATGAAAAGTTGGATCAATAGGGGTCTGAAAGAAGAAAAAGAAAAGAAAAGAACAGATAAGAAAAACAAACATGAGTCATATCTCCACTTAAGAATCCCTAGTGAGAACAGGATTTGAGACATAGTTGAAAGGAGGGCAAATTATTTGCAGATGAAAGGAAATACCTGTTTTAAGAAAAGCCAGCCAAGTCACAGGATAGCAATCACCAAGTTAATTAGATAGTGATAAAAATGCCAGAGTGCCACACTTCCGAGTAAGACTGTAGCACACAAAAATACCCAGTTATGAAGAAAAGATACATACTTTAAAAGAAACCAATTAATCCTACCAATAAATACACAAACACATTATTAACACAATACATTGCATAAACTTAACAGTATTCCCATCAAAGCTGTCTTGGTTCCAGGCAGGACAGAGTTAATTTTTGCAGTAGCCAGGATGGGGCCATGGCTGAGACCTGGAGGTTACTCTAATACCGCCTTATGTAATTTTTCTGGGGACGGTGAAAGGGCCCTCTTCTGGGTCAGTGTAGCACGGTGGACAGAGCAACTGAGTACTATCTATTGTCAGGGGACTTCCATGTGAATTGTTCACCTCTTTCTTGTACCCTCTGTCATTAGTATTGTTGCTGTTACTATTTGTTTTCTTCTTTCAGTGCTGTTTCCAGTCAATTTCTTGTCTCAACCCATGATCTTTATGTTTCGTGCCTCCAATTCTCCTCTCCATAGGACCAGGGGCAGGGAAGGGGGAAGGGAGAGCAAGCAAGAAGCAGTGGTCTGGAGAGTCTCAGTGGGAGCACTAAATTGTGGATTACCATTCCCAAACTGAGACAAAAGCATACCAAAGGACATAAAAATGTGGACAAATGTGACCTAATTTAAATGGGGAACCAAGATACTGTGAGACATTATTAGAAGAAAGAGGTTTGGATCACAGGCCTCTGCCCTAGCAAAACATGCTGTGCTTACTACACTGCAAAAAGATGTACCAGCAATACTTCTTTCTTTTCCATTCATTTTATTTTCACTTTTTCTAGGGGCCAGGTTTGAGCATCACATTAACATGAAACCTTATTTAAGCAATTTTATAGTTTTTAATTAAAGGAGAGCTGGTAAGTAAATGCTTTCATATTGCAAGGCTGGAAAAGGCCTCATCATAAAGAGCTTCCAAGTATTAAAACGTAGCTCGTATTAACTAAGGTTAACTGGGATATGGCAATCCTTATGTTTTTAGCACTTTCTCTTGGAGATTGTCATTGGAGAATATTGTTTTATTAATATGATTCATCAACATATATGCAGAAGAGAGAGACTAATAACAATCAGAAAAGTGTACTGCATATGGGGAGCCTCGTCTTTAACCTCATTTACTTGTGAAATTCATGCTCTAACTGTATACATGATAGGGGCTTGAGTGGCAGTCAAACTGTATGTAATACTGTTCCCTTTTGCCTACCAATTTATGTTCTGCTACCAATGCTTTAAAAGTGCCAGGCAGGGAACTAAGCCTGCTTCTGACAGATTTTTTAAGGTCACAGTACGGTTTGATTAGCTATGTCAGAAGAGGATAAGCAGACGAAGGATAATCCTTATGGTGACAGATGTGACATATACCTTGTTATTGACCAACTCATTTATGGAACAGGATCCTTGCTTACCCAGAAAGGTCAAAGTGAGATTTTCCACAAAATCCCATTGGCTTTTTTGTGGTACATCCAGCACTAGGGTCTAAACCTGACTTCATGATAAACCAAGAGATGTACAATAATGGATTAATACCTTTCACCTGCTTCTTTTGATACAGGAGCAAAGAGATACTGCCTTTCATAGCCTCCCATGCATTTTAGAAAGCCTGTTCTCATATGCATTATAAGGGCATCAATTATAGTAACACCGAGCAGGAGATGATTATCGCAATATTAATGGCACCCGAGCTCTTCACCAACCATCATTAGCAGTTGACTTGTAGCTGTAGCAACAATACAAATTTCCAATATCCAGCAAATTTGGATACAAAAGGTCTGGGAGCATCTGCAGTTTAGAAGACGGACTAACATATCTAAAAGTACGCTAGACATAAGACTGCTGTCCTCTGACATGGAGACAAGCTCTCTGTCTCGGCATCATGTCAGTAACTGTTCTTCCATCATTTGTTTTTTTTTCACAAAGAAAATTGTTAGAGAAGTTCCTACCTTTTAATACCCTGGAGGGTTTTTTCACTCATTTCTCAGATTTAGGCTTTTGTAAAGTTTTATAAAAAATCTTTCACAGACAACAAAACACATGCAGTTTGCTGGCATTCTTTTCAGTTTCAAAACCACATAATAAATTTTTCCATGTGTTGATAAACTAGATTTTAAAAGAGCATTTTCTGGATATCTAGATAATCAACAACACAATGAATATAAACATTTTCTATAAATAGTTCACCATATGGCTATCATTCTCAACAGATGGTGTCTGTGTATTCACTAGAATATACAAGAGCTGTGCAAATTTTGCCCTGCAATCATTCAAAATTCTAAACAAGATTTTTTGACTTCAGTTTTATTAAGCTTAATCAAAGTAAAACCACATAATTTTATCACCTAGCTCTAATATGGGGAACAAATACCACAACTATACGAACAAATGAATTTGCAGAAGGCAGTACATTTGAAAGGATTTCTAAAAAGTGACACTATGTACAAGATCTTCTCAATCTTAGGACAGCACCCTACTGCTAATGATAGTTTTTACCTTCCCAAAAAGCAGATTCACTTCTAAACAGCCCAGTAGTTCATCAGAAAGAATGCAGTCTGGACTATGTTATGGAAAAATCTGTAGTCCAAGGGATCTGAGAGTTTCTATATATTTTGCAGCAAATGTTCTCATATGCATTATAAGGACATTAGTTATAGTAACACCAAGCAGGTGATGATTACTGCAGTATTATTATTAGCTCTTCATCAGCCACCATTAATAGTTGACTTGTAGCTGTGGCAATAAAGCCTACTAGAAAACCTACATATTTTATCCAGTTTTACAAAAAAACCAAGCTTACTCAGTTTTTATAGTTTCCTTAAAGACAATATATAAATATTTCCATGTTTTCTAGTTGCTTTCAGAAGCTGCTGGGCAGTTCAGAGTATCTATCAAAAGAACACGTGACCAAAACTTGACTAGATACTTGGTCTATCCTCTTCCAACTTAAAACTATTTAAGCTCATACCACTGTGATGTACAAACATCTTCTGGAAAGTTTTTCTAGAGCTACACTAGCTTATCTGTTGGAACTCATATTTTAATTTTCNCAAATACTAGTTTTAATTTCTACCGTTTTTCAAACTTGTTACTGTTTCTCACCTGATCCATTTATGGTAAAAAAACCACATTCCCATTCCCCTCTCAGTTATTAAGTTGTTAAGCTTTCTGTTCTGAAGGTCCTGACTGTTGTTGGCTTTGCCAGTCATGAGTTCTTCTCTGCCTGTTCCTATAGCTCCCAGGGTGCTCCTGTAGCAGGATCTACATCATTCCTACTAAATCACCACTTGTCCCTGCACAGAAACCAGTGCTCCACGAAACTTC